>CAUYON010028346.1:0-22013 GCA_963573935.1 Arctocebus calabarensis
GGAACGAGGGAGGTGGGATGTTGGTGTGTGCCACACCTTTGGGGGGCAAAACACGATTGTAAGAGGGACTTTACCCAACAAATGCAACCAGTGTAACATGGTTTCTTGTACCCTCAATGAATCCCCAACAATAAAAAAAAAGAACACCCATTAGCACATGTTGCCATGAAAACAAAGACTTTTATATAATTATGAATGGTAAAAATAGAACAATACAGTTTATATTTTTCCATCGAATTATAATCAACTCATCAATTGGCATGAGATGTTGTTCTGCAAATGTAGCAGTTGAAATTCTAAATTTTTTTACTTGGAGAAAATTTGGGGTAGATTCTAGTGTACCATGTCTTCTTTCCTTTCTTCCTTCCCTCCTTCCTACCCTCCTCCTCTCCCTCCGTTCCTTTCCTCCTTTCTGTTTGATTTTATTTTAGTGTGGTAAGAACACTTAATGTGAGATCTACCCTTTTAACAAATTCATGTGTATGCAATACATAATCAACAATAATTACAATTGATTACAGGTTCAAAGTTGTACAGCAGATCTCTAGAGCTTGTCCTTGCTTAACTGAAACTCTATGCCTATTTTTAACTAGCTCCTCCTTCTCCTCTTCTGGCAACCACCCTTCTGTCTTTTGATTCTATGAATTTGACTATTTTATATGAAAGAAATTTCATATAAGTTAAATCATGCAGCATTTTTCTTTCTATGACTGCCTTATTTCACTTAGTGTAATGTCCTCAAGGTTCATCCTGTTGTTGCGTATTACAGAATTTTCTTCTTTTGTAAGGCTGAATAGTATTCTCTTACATGTACTTAACGTATTTTCTTATCCTTTTATCTGCCGATGAACATTTAGGTTGTTTCCATATCTTAGCTTTGTGAGAGTGCTATCATCGCTTCAAGAACCTGATTTCAATTTTTGTAGATAAACATATAGAAATGGGATTGCTAGATCATATGGTCATTCTAATGTCAATTTTTTGAAAAATCTAGATGGTGTTTACCAGTGCAGCTGCATAGTTTGCCGTCTCATCAACGGTGTGGAAGTCATATGCACTTGTGATGACCTTGCAGGTTTTTAAAATTTTTTTGTCTTTCTTTCCTTTTTTTCTCTTTTACATAAAAGTAACAGTAATGACAACATCTATTTATTTATTTGTTTATTTACTTATTGAGATGCAGCCTCACTCTCTTTCCCTAGGTAGAGTGCTATGGAGTCATAGCTCACAGCAACCTCAAGCTCCTGGGCTCAAGCAATCCTCTCACCTCAGGCTCTCAAGCAGCTGGATCAATAGCTGGTCACAATGCCTGGTTAGTTTTTCCAATTTTCTCTTGCTTCGGCTGGTCTCGAAATCAAACAATCTACCAGCATTGGCCTCCCAGAATGCTACCATGCTTGGCCAATGACCTTGTATGTTAACCTGTCAATAACTTGCATGTGTGTGCAAAAAAATAGAGTGTAACGTCCTTTTGATCAAGGATCATGTTTCTTATGCCGGACAGCACCAGACATGATGCATAAATATTTGCAAGGTTTTATTAGTTGTATACAATAAAGAGAAGTGAGGTTTTGGCTTAGTTCTGGTTTTGTTTCTAACATTTTTATAATCTCAGGCAAATCAGCCCTTTTAGGTCCACTTCTTTATTTATATGACAGCATACAATTTCCCAATAAAAGCTTGCAGCCTGGCAAACTTGGAAAGAAAATTTCAGAATGGCTTGTGGGCTTTACTCTCATTCTCTTCTGGGGCTCACCCCTTGAGGGATGTTGTGGCCTACAGCAGAGCTGTGCAGGCTTATTCTGCTGTTGCCAAGTGAGTGTTCTACATGTTCCAATGTATTGTGCAAAGCAGTGTGTGAACAAGGGCTGCAGCACTGCAGATGCTTTCCTGTGGGAGGTAATGAACTTCCTCTTTAATTCAGGAAAGAAAGGTTTCCTTTTATCCCCGAGTTCCCAAGAAAGCTATGTTAGGAAGCTCAAGTCTTGCACATTAGATCCTACACTTTAAAATATACTTCACAAACACATAAAATTCTTGGGAAAAATGGAAAGCAAGATTGGATAAGGAAAGACATCCTGCCCAGGGGAGAGAGACCAGTCAACTAGCTTTGCTTCAAACACTGAGGTACAAACCCAAAGACAGAACAACCTGGGTCAAAATCAAAGAAACCAATTATGGATCTGATGCTTTTCTGAATACAAGGATAGCATGACATTATAGTCACATAAGGGGATGCAAATCATTAAGTCCAGTGATACCCTGCTAGCCACACCCTGCCTGTCTTTGATTGTCATATGTTGTTTCTGCTGTCATCATTCATGGGATGGTTCTATCCTATCCACACTTTTATTATGAATTTTTATGTTTGTGAGGATATTACATATTATAGCTTTTCTTACATCTATGTCTTTTTAAATTAAATCATAAAGAGGTAGATCATGTATACATTAAGGCATTTATGGGGTACAGTGTGCTTTTTTCATATGCAATTTGGAATGCTTACATTGTACTGGTTAATGTACTCCTCACCTCATTTACTTAGTTATTGTCTTAAGACATTGGTACTCTATACTTAATAGATTCAACATGTACCCTTGCAATAGCTATTAGGAATTATTGTTTAGGGCATTTAGTCTTCATTTAAGGCATGCAATAAGCTCTGCACACTATACCAGTTGGCTAGATGAAGTTGAATTAATAGTTCATTCTATTTAGGGAATGGTGGCTCTTGGCAATTTCGGTGTATATGCACCTGCAAGCTACAAAGGGAAGAGGGTGCCAGGGAGAAAGTAACTAGAACATTTAAGAATCTAAGAAAGTTTCAGATAAAACGTGACAGATTATTTAGGGTCTGGCAAAGTGTGTTTTCAAGGGATTCAATAATAATGGGATTCGTCAGAGCTTTTCAAACTTTAATGAGTATTCTCACACCTATTTGTTTGTGTTATCCAGGCACAGCTCTATAAGAAACATGTTATCTCCATTTTACTGATGAAGAAGCAAGTTCAGAGAGAAGTTAATATGTTGCCAATTGTTCTAACTCTGCTACTTACCAGCTTGAGTAAATAACCTTATCTGTCAGTATTTCAGTCTCTTTAGAAATAAAATGGGGATAATAATATCAATAATAATGTTTACTTCATGTTGATGTTGAGTGAGTGGAGGGTCATTCTTGTGTGAGTGAATGTGTGTAAAGTGCTAAGAATAGTGCTTGACATACAGCAGGCCTCAATACACAGTAGCTAAAAGGTTGTGCTGATTGTACCAAGGTCTGGGACGTCAATATGGGTCTTCTGGGCAGGTTCTGAAGTGTGTGTATTTGTGCATGTTTGCAGGGAAGGGATGTAGGCAAGGCGAGCTTAAGACAAAGGTCTGAGCCACAAGTGCCAGGCTGTGATTTGAGAGAAAGGGCCTGGCACTAAGTCAACCCTTTCTAGTCCGGGAGCTTGATCAGCTCACTCTTACGGGGATGCTATTTCCCAGAACAAGTAGCCCCAGGGCAGAGGTGAGGGGTTAGTTTGGGATAGCATAAACCTAGACAATGGAAAGTCTGGTGATTTCTCCCAATCCTTGATGACAGATAGGCACATAATACAATACTGCTTTTAGATGTGCCCTGGAATCTTCTGTGGCATATAAACAAAAGTGGGAAGTCATGAGGCAAGTACTTAGTGTGATTGAAAAGTTTAGGGAAAGAAATCCATATAATCTCATAAATCCTTGCATATTTATACCTCACAGCCTATTACAGCCTGTGCCTCTAATAGGGGGATTAGAGTTTGTATAAAAAGAAGGAACTGTGCAATAATATCAAGTTTTGACATTATATTTTCAGAAAGTTTCTAACACATAATAGTTTTGTGGTTTTCAGCCAGAAAGTTAAATCTCAGTGTCTCAATTCCATCATTAGAATAGGGTTTCTACATTATGACATTGGTATACAAGTCAAACGTGAAAATACTTTGAAAACTGTATGATCCATGGTGATTAGTTACATAGGAATTTAAGAAAAGCTAATCCTCCTGTTCAATTTCTAGTTGTCTAATTCCAAACTTCCCAAGGTCATTGGCTGAAGATGATGGTTAGCCACAATTTGAATGGCCACGCCAGCCAATGCTATGGAAATGCAATTTATTCACAACTAATGGATGACACCAATATGCAAAAGAATGGAAAGACCTCACCATACCTATGACCTTGTCAGAATGACCAAGCAGGGAGCTCTCGGAAAAGGCCACGTTAGCGGAAATGCACCTTCTATGATTGAGGCAATGAGGGTGTCAGAAATGTCAGGAGGAGGAGCCACATTTGTAAAGAGCTGATGAGTTAAATCTTAGACCTGTTAAAAGCTTGAAGCTGAATCTCAGGGCCATTTCTGATTTATTCATGTCCACTGCCCTTTCAAGTCATTTGCTAAGCCCTGAGATGTCACCCTTCTCCACACCTGCAATGATCATCTCTCTTTCACTTCTGCTTGCTGAGACCCACATCATTCTAAGCGGACAACTGCCATAGGCTGTTCAGAGGTCTGTCTGCCTTCACTATTAGCTTTTCTAATTTTCTCACCCACCCTTCTATAGACTGTAATGCTAAGTCTATAAAAAAAGTTCTTCAGTACTCACCTCCCAAATCATAAGCATTTAGAGGCTATTGTCCTTGTTTAGCCCCAATGAACTAAAAATTTCACTTTGGGAAAAGACTGCTGTATAGTGGCCTAAATCACTCCTTCAGTTCAAATTTTACATGAAAAACTCTGGACTCTATCAGGTTCATTTCAGAGGACAATATTATTTAAGCCCTGAGTTGATCACTCAAGATATCTTATTTAAATATTTCACTCTATTCAAATATCACTCCCTGAAGGCCTTGCAAGAATTTCAGAATAACCATTTACTTTCTCGTAGTTTGTTTGCAAACAAAAATGAAACAAGATGATTCCCAAAAGGATGTTTCACTGGCAATAAAGACAATAGTTAACATTTGACCAGTTGGTAACTTCAAAGAATTCTGGGTCCAGTTTTGAATAGTAGTTGGTCCTAATGTATTTGATTTTTCACTAAAATTAAAAGAAGGCCTTGGGCCCTTTATAAAATAAATTGTTTTGATTCATGGTATGATTTATGAAATCCAACAGTCTTCAATAGTGAAATTACAGACAAATAAGGTCTCTGAAGGTCATTTCAATCACTATCTTGCAGGATGTGCTTGTATGCTCTTGACCTTTGAACATTAAACCAATGGTTGAGCCTCACAATTTTGAAGGTCATTAACTGTGATGAATCTATGAAATTAAAAAAGTTTAAGAGAAAGAAAGGCAAAATCTGCCAGAAACTGTGGGGTACTCTATATGTAACGGTGTTGGATAAATAAAGAGTGAAATCTCACATAAGCAACTATGTAGGTAGAGTATGTGTACAGAGAAAGAGTGTGTGTATGTGTGTTTGTGTTGTGTGGAAAGAGAAAGAGAGGGAGAGGAGGAGAAAGAAAAACATTTCTTTTAATATGTTGAAGGTAAGAAACAGGCAGAAATTGATGCGGTGCTTTTTTAAAACAAACATGTAGTATGCTGATAAGACAGAAGAAGTTAGGGTAAATAGGCATCAGTAAATGGTCACTTTATCAACTCTGAGACCTTCCAGCCTCCCTTCTCTGCCCCTGAACATCATGTTCAGAATCTAGGAAGACTACATGTAACTTCATCAACCAAGAAGGTTTTGATCTTGGATAAATTACTTCAGTTTTATGTTATTCATTTCACCATATTTCAAGTTTCACATGATAACTACTTCTCATCAGCAGAGGCAGGGAGCAGATTCTTTTTCAGAGGAATAGGGATTTGTGACACCGTCTCCATGGAAAATGCATTATCCTGATTATATATATAATAAGCACACGGCATTTTTAGTTGTCTTTTTGCCTGTATCCCTAACTATACTGTGAGCTACTTGATAGAAACCACCACGTTATTTATTTATCTCTATAATTCCAACAATAAACCCAGGGCTTAATTCATAGAAGACATTCAGAAAAAGATTATTGGAAATTTCAGTTTTGTCAAAGGAGCTTATGATAGTAAGATAATCAATTTTACTCTACAGATTACTTAGTATAGTAAATTTAAAAGTAAAATTGTATGTAGAACTATTAAAACCAATAATGAACTTCTGCCCTCCAGCAATATTCTCACCTTGGCCTCCCAAAGTGCTAGGATTACAGGCATGAGTGAGCCCTGTACCCAGCCAAATCAATAATAAATATTTTAAGCAAAATTGTATAGTACAAGATTTCTTCCCTAAAGAGCTTGATGGGAGATGGGGAGGGGCAGACAAAAGAAAAGAAAGTAACAAAGTCTCCTCATACTCAAATGGCACCACTTCTTGTCGCTTGAATCAGCAGTAGTCTGCTTGATCTGATTATCATTTAAGCCACTGGACACGTCATACACTGGATTTACTTCTGTTTTTCTGCTTCTCTTTCTTCAAACTCTCTCCCTGAGGCACCTACAAGGCACAGAGCGAAGCCATAGTGTTGATACACAGAAAAAAGAGTATTTTTAAATACTGTAATGGAGCAGCACAATTTGCCTTCCCGACAACCAGGCACAAAGGGCTGAACTTTAAGTCAAACTCAGGGTGGTGGTGGCTCTCTGCGTGGAATGCCCTCAGGGGTGAAAGATCAACTCAGCATGCTGAGCTATGACAGCAGTAGCTGTCTTTAAGATGCTGACATGGCTCTGGTTGACAGTTTGAAGGAATTTAACTACTTTGATAAGGTTAAAGGGGGCAACCAACCGCGAACAGAAAACAAAACACAGGGCTGCTTAGAAGCTTGATTGCATGCTGGAAACAAGTTGTCAACTGGCAATGTTACCCACATTCATTATGTCCTTTTCATTAAAAAAAGAAGAAATGAAAACAAGGCAAAGAAAAACAGCAAAAGCTTTTATAAAAAATAGCCCACTGTATTAGACATTGGTCAATTACTCTGGCTGATATTGTGGGAAAGATGTGGCTACTGCCAATGAAAGGCACTCCGTGACTGTGGTTTCTAGCTTTGGAGACATGTAATAGGACAGATTGAAAATTCACATGAACTCACGGAAGTAATAATGGCTTTCCTGGATCATGTTGGAAAAATTGATAAAGTTTGTATTTTGTCCAGAAAATAGAGTAAATTAAAGACAAACAATTGTTGCTCTATACAATGCAAAAATAAAAATTTAGTTCAACAAAAATTTTGTGAAATATGTAAATATGCCTTTTACTTCCATTTTTAAAAATCAGGCAATAATAAGTGTGAGCATTTATGCCCTGACCTTTGCTCATGGCCTCTTAGCTGTAGTTGTAAACAGTTTAGTAATGTTGCACAGATTAGGCTTATAACTGATGAAAAGGTTATCAAAATATTTCCCAATAGCTGTTGAATGAAATACTACAAATTTATCCGGTTATAGTTAGGGTTGTATGTATACCCCCTAACCCTAACCCTATATATATCTGTTATATACTCTTATGCAGAACTATACACAGGTTATATATATATATTAGGGTTAGGGAGTATAAATGTAGGTTATAAACTCCATATGGGTTATATACCCATATATATATAGGTTAGGGTTAGGGAATATACATAAATATATACAGACACTTTAAAAAAGGAAATTGCATTTGTGCTGTTAGGATGCAAATATTCACTTTGTAAAGATGTATCTGGTGGGTTAGTCAAAATGCACACATAACCCTTCCAATTTCTATTTATAATTTTGGTGAGTGAATGAATCATTGATTACTAGAAATCTTATAAACTGAATGCCATTATGTATCTGTTACTGTTCTAGGAATTGTTAATGAAAAAGGACAAAGGTACCTCCTTACGGAGCTTAATTTTAAGTAACCATAGACGGAGGAAGAAGGATAGAAAAAAACAAGCATCTAAGGAGCAGCCCGGCTGGAGTGTTAGATGGTGGTAAGGAGAAGCTGAGCAGGGGAGAAAGGTGTGGTGCACATAAACAGGGGGTCATGTTGTCCATCCGGATGGAGAGCTTAGAATTAAGACCAGAGGAAGACAGACTGTGAGCTGTGGTGTGCAGAGGTGAGGAACGGGTTCCAAACTGAATGAGCAGCCAGTGCAAGGCCCAATGTGAGCCTAGAGAGTTCAGGGAAAACAGAGAGGCAGCAGGGGATGAAAATAGAGGAAAGTAAGAAATAAGTCAGAGGAAGGCAATGAATGCAGAGGGGGCAGATGATGTGGGTTTGGAGGCCTTTGAAAGGACTTTGATTTTCTCCTATCAATGTCGGGAGTTGTTAGAAGATTGGGAACACAGAAGCAACATGATCTGACTTATGTTTTCAAAAGATGACCAGGGTGTGGGGGAACCCACAAACAAAGCAGCCACTTAGGAGATATTTCAGTGATCCAGGAGAGACGGCCGAGGCCAGGATGGTGTACATGCAGATGTTGAGAAGTATTCACATTCCTGATACATTTTGTTTAACATTTTTTCCTTTCGATGAGGCCTTTCTATGTTTCCCAGGTTGATCTCAAACTACTAAAACTGAGGATCCTCCTGCCTCAGTCCCCCTCCCCCAGGGGTGGGCCCAGCTTGTTTTTATTTTGAACTAGTTATATACACTTACAGAAATTTGCAAAAATACGCTAAAAATTCCTATACACTCCTCACCCTATTTCTCCGAATGGTAAAATCTTACACAGTTATAGTACGATTCTCAAAACCAAGAAATTAGCATTAATACATTGCTGTTCACTGAACTCCAGATCCTGTTCAAATGTCACCACCTCTTAAAATTATTGTTTTCTCTTCTGTTCCAGGATTCCACCTTAATTGTTGTTTCAGTCTTCTCGAAAATGTGACAGTCTGTAGTCTTCCTTACTTTTCCACAATCTTGTCCCTTTTGAAGAGAACTCATCAGTTATTTTGCTGACTGTCCCTCAACTAGAATTTGGTGTGTTCTCTTGCTTGGAATGAGCTAATGAGTTTTGGTCAAGAAAACCACAGAGGTGACTTGTACTTCCCAGTGCATAAGATCAAGGGATTATAATGTGTACATGTCCGGTGATGATGACTTTCATGACTTGTTATGGTAGTGCATTCCAGATTTTTCCACTTATAAAGTTAATACTTTTATACAATGGAAGTCTGTGTCTCGTCAACCTTCTATACACTAATAATCCATCGATGGACCTCATCTCCGTCAATTTTCACTGTGATATTTGTCCAATAGTGATTTTTTTTCTGATTTGTCTACATGTGTTCATTAGCATTTTAGTGTGAGGAATAATAATCTTCTTTTCCTCTATTTATTGATCTATTATCTTTAAGATCTATTATCTTTTTTCCTCTCTTATTTATATGTGGGCTCAGGGAAATATATCTTATTCTATGGGCAAAAACACAATACTATTGTTATTTATTTGGTGCTCAAATTGTTCAACTTTGACGACTGGATACTCTTTCATTTTTATTAGTACAAGACCCCAACATTTTCAGATCACGTCTCATTTGCAGCACCACAAGGTGTGCCTAATTGATTTGTGTTTCCCCCGACCCCAGCTCTGGAATCAGCCACTTCTCCAATGAACCCTGATTCTTTTTATTGAAAAATGTATTTAAAAACCATGATCAAGGCCCTAAGTAAGCTGGTGTGCTCACTGCTGCTAGTTCACTTTTAGGTCAGTGAACAGAGCTGGGAAGTACATATAAAGTATCCTGAGCCACATGAAGCAGGTTCACTATACACTGGTTACCAGCTTCTCTGACAAGACAAGCTATACTGAGCAAGCAGGTTTATTACTTACTGGCAGGCAGCAAGGACAGTAGAGTCATTACACCTTATCTGAAATATATGAGTACCTTTTCCTATGATCTTGCCTATAATAATTGTTGCCATGTTTTTTTAAATTTATTATTTAAAAAAGAGTATTATTTCAATATTGTTTTAATTTGCTCTTCTCATTAGTATTTGGAATTTTTACTGAATGTTTGTTAGTATTTTGTGTATCTTTTAAAAAATGCACAGTCTAGACTTAGTGACCCATATACTGAGGATGGTGGGTTCTAACCCAGCCCCAGCCAAACTGCATCAAAAATAGCCAGGCATTGTGGCGGGCGCCTGTAGTCCCAGCTACTTGGGAGGCTGAGGCAAGAGAATCACTTATGCCCAGGAGTTGGAGTTTGCTGTGAGCTGTGATGCCATGGCACTCTAATGAGGGCAACATAATGAGACTCTGTCTCAAAAAAATAAAAAAAGCACAGTCTATTTTATCTTTTTTCTATGTTTCTATCAATATTGAGCTTTTGTCTCCCAATTGTTAAGAATTATTGATTTATTAGGAACATTAATTCTTTATTATAATATACACTGCAACTTTTTTATAACATACACTCCAAGTTTTCAGTTGCCTTTTGATTTAGTCTACGATTTTTTCCATGCAAAATAGTTTTTACTTTTATGTAATAAAAAGTGTCAAGCTTTTATTACCTCTGAATTCTGAATCATGGTCATAAAACCTTTTCACGTATCAAGTTTAAAAAGGAATTCACCTGTGTTTTCTTCTTATACTTGGTTTCTTTTATAAAAAAATTTATATCCTTAATCCATTTTGAACCAATTCTTATGTATAGTGTAAGCAATAGATCTAATTTAAATTTTTCCAAGTGGCTACCCCGTTCACTCAGTGTCAATTATTAAAAAATTGATCTTTCCCTCGGGGATTTGAGATACTACCTTTTTCATATTCTGAGTTTCCATTTTATTAAGGTCTAATTTTGAACGTTCTATTCTGTTCCACTACTCTGCCGTCTATTCATAGGCCAGTACTACACAGTTTTAATCACAGAGGCTTTACTTAAAGTGTATTTTAATATCTGGTAAGGTTAGACTCTGTCACAGTTTTCCCTTTTTGTTGTTTTGGAGACTATTTGTGCATGTTGTTTTCCCACATGAACTTTATTTTCAATTTCTCTAACACCTTAAACTGACTTATCGGTATTTGTCTTTGGATTACATTTAATTTATGAATTAATTTAGAGAAACTGACATTTTCATAATGCTGAGTGGTCTTATCCAAGAACATGGGGTGTCTTTCCATCTGATCAAGTCTACTTCTATCTTTATAAACATTTTCAATTCTCCTCATGTAAGTTCCACATATTTCTTGTTAAATCTACTTTTAAATATTTTTATTCATTTAAAAATAATTTTTTTTTTCAGACAGAGCTTTACTTGTTGCCCCAGGGTGGAGTGCCATGGCATCAGCCTAGCTCACAGCAACCTCCTGGGTTCAAGCTATCCTCCTGCCTCAGCCTCCAGAGTACCTGGGACTAGAGGTGCCCAGCTAATTTTTCTACTTTTGGTAGAGAAAGGGGGTCTCACTATTGCAAAGGCTGGTCTCGAACTCCTGAGCTCAAGCGATCTTCCTTCGTTGGCCTCCAGGTCAGTGCCTGGCCAGTATTTTTATTCTTTCTATAAGTGGGTTCTCCCCTTTGCCATTATTTCCTCTCACTGTCTGTTTTTGTACTTATGAAAGCTATTGATTTTTGCTTGTTAACTTTATATTCTGCAGTTCCACAGAATTCTTTCATTGTTTTAGTTTTATCATTGATTCTCAGGGGTTTCTGGGTTTGCTTTCATATGAACTGAAAGCAAAGGCTGTTTCATTTCGTTGCTGGTCATTCTTATACTTCTATTGATTTCTGTTGTTAAATTTCTTTGGCAAATACTTTGATTACAATAAATGTTGGATAGTAGAAAAAATAGAAGCTATCTTATAGTTTTTCTGATCTTAGTAAAAATGCCCTTTATTTCCCCATTAAACAAGATATAGTACTGACTGGAGGACAAAGGTAGATGTTTGTATGTATGTTTGTAATGTATATTTTGTTTTATATTTCCTTTCGAATAGAGGTGTAGTCTTAGTTTGTTCTTTAAAAATGGATATTTAAGAGATTTTGTATTTTGTTCTTTTTGATTTTATAATTACAGATACTTTAGTGAATCTTGGTCCCCTATTTTCTTATTTTACCTGTGACTATATATTTCATTGGCATTTCTTAGTATTTTGAATGATTATCTATTGCCTTACAACAATGTACTTTTTGGCTTTTCCTCTTTTTCTCCCCTGCCTCCTTCCATTTTTCAATAGCATTACTTCTAAATTGTCCCCACATTTGTACATTAGTCTTCATGTTTTCCTTTATATTATTCTAATCTTATATGTAGACTTACAAATTTAAAAAGGTCACAATCTTTAGATGTTGGCATGGTTGTGGAGAAAAGGGAACACTTCTACACTGCTGGTGGGAATGCACACTAATACGTTCCTTTTAGAAGGATGTTTGGAGAGTACTTAGAGATCTAAAAATTGACCTGCCATTTGATCCTATAATTCCTTTACTAGGTATACACCCAGAAGACCAAAAATCACATTATAACAAAGGCATCTGTACCAGAATGTTCATTGCAGCCCAATTCATAATTGCTAAGTCATGGAAGAAACCTAAGTGCCCATCAATTCACGAATGGATTAATAAGTTGTGGTACATGTATACCATGGAATGTTACACAGCCTTAAAGAAAGATGGAGACTTTACTTCTTTCATGTTTACATGGATGGAGCTGGAACATAGTCTTCTTAGCAAAGTATCTCAAGAATGGAAGAAAAAATATCCAATGTACTCAGCCCTACTATGAAGCTAATTTATAGCTGTTGTATGAATGGTATAACCCAACTATAGCACAAGAATCTAGGGAAAGGAGCAAGGGTTGGGAGGGGAAAAGGGAGGTTGGGGTGGAGGGAGGGTAATTGGTGGGGCCTCACCTACGGTGCATCTTAGAAGGGGACAGGCGAACCTTGCTAAATGCAGAATACAAATGTCTTCATATAATAACAGAGAAATTGCCAGGAAGGCTATGTTAATCAGTTTGATGAAAATAGTTAAGATTGTAGATGAAACCAGCACATTGTACCACTTGATTGCACTATTGTACACAGCTATGATTTAATTATAAAGATAATATAAAAAAATAGAACCCCTCCAAAAAAAAATAAAAATAAAAAAATAAAAAGGTCACAATCATTCATTTTTCTAAAATTTTTGCGGTCATCCTGTGGATGAAATTGATCTTCTATTAGATTCTTCAAGAAGGGCAGATGGATGTAAAATTCCCTAATACTACTGAGATCTTGCATGTTGTACTATGTATTCTTAGAGCCTTGATGTTTGAATGACAGCTGGATTGAATGTAAGTGAATATAAGCGCTTTAATTATACTTTCAGTAGGATGTGTATTCTTGCCTTGCTTTGTATGTTGATATATGAAAATTTTCATGATGCTAGTCTAATTCTTATAGCTTCAAAGCCTTTTTAATTAATTAATTTATTTTTTGAGTTGGAGTCTTGTTCTGTCACCCAGGCAGGTACATCTCAGACTGCCCAGAGCGTCCTCCCACTGAGGCTTCCCAAAGCTCTGGTGATGCAGCCAGGAGCCGTCACGCCCAGACACTACACAAGGCCTTTTTTAATTTCTTCATTTGACGCTCTTCTTCTTTAGGTATCATCTAATTTATTTCTCATTCATAAGGTAATTTTTGTCATTTTCTTCAATTTATCCTGAGTTCAGTCAACTCCTTTTTAATTCTTTTCAGTTTTGGGTTCATCTGGCCTCCTAGTTTTTTGAATTTCTGATTTAACGGTGAATATTAATATTCTCAAATGCTTCTTTGAAGTTTTTTGATTGGAGCATAGAGTTAATAATTTGCTTTCGTTTCATAGTAGTTTTTCAAGGGAGTTTTCTTCCATATATTTGTGTGGAATTTTATTTCTTTTTTTGTTTTCTTTCTTTATTAGTGTTACTTTTACAATAACTCTGTATAGATTTCCATTTTATTTTTGTGATATCAGGTGTTATACATGACTCTTGATTTAATGATTTTTTTGTCCATCTAGCAAAATCTAGGACCTTGAAGTTGTTTTTTGTTTTTTTTTTGTTGTTGTTGTTCATTTTTATTTTGTTGGTGGGGGGAGGTTTTGTGAACAATTTGGGGCTTATCTTTTGTCATTCAGGACTCTAATAATTTTTCATTTCCCCCCATTCACCACACAACTGACAAAATCCACTTCTTCCTTCCTTTTGTTTTTTTTCTCTCCCCTGGAAGCTATATATATATTTTTTTAAGCTATGATTGTGACTTGTGCCTTTGTTTTAATAAATACTCAACCCTAAATCTCTTTAAATTGTACCCCTGTACCTTTATGATTCTTTAAATCACAGGTACTTAGCACTTTGGAATCCCTTTCTCTTGGCCAATGCTCCAGTCTTCCTAGATATTTTTTTTTTCAAAATTTCAGATTTGTGTAGATTTAATCTTTCTGATAGTAACTTACCTAAACTCTTGTACTTTGCTAATGACTCTCTTTTGGTTGTTAGCAGTTTCCACACCTGTTTTTGCTTATAGCTTTGAGACTGGGCACAGGTGGGCAGAATTGTGAGGAATAAAGGTACTGGCCTTTTTTTTGCAGTTTTTGGCCGGGGCTGGGTTTGAAGCCACCACTTCTGGCATATGGGGCCAGCGCCCTACTCCTTTGAGCCACAGGCACCACCTTGCTAATTTTTATCTTTCCTCTCTCAGGTATTATGAAGTTTCAACATTTTCTGTGTTCAAATCATATAGAGTCTGCTTTTGTGTAGGGTTTCTTTGCTCATGAAGATACTTTGTATTGTTTGGGAAATGAATTTGGAGAAGCTGCTTTATACCTCAACTTTAACTTTAGCTACCTGAAAGAACTCTGGGTATTTTTTAAGGCATAGCAAACATGATTTCCTAATAGTTATATATATGGTATGAGAAAATCAAAGTTAAAGAAAATTCTAAGACTTTTAGCCTAAGCCACTGGAAAGATGAGATTGCTATCCAATTATTTAGAAGTGACATCAGGCAGAGAAAGTTTTGGAGGGTAGATCATTGTCTACATTAGTGTTATTCTGGAATAGACAAGCATAGCTTTTCTGAGAACAAAGGCAATACCAAAATTTTTATGGTTATTTCTCTCAGCCTTATGATCCAGTACCTAAATTTCAAGTCCTATTTTTTTTTTTTTTTGAGGCAAGCTGTCACCCTGGATAGAGTGCTGTAGCATGACAGCTCACAGCAACCTCCAACTCCTGGGCACAAGCAAGGTCCCTGCCTCTGCCTCCCAAGTAGCTGGGACTACAGGCGCCCGCCACAATGCCCGGCCATTAGCAAACTTATGTTTTGAAAACATTATTTTGGGGTGGCACCTGTGGCTCACTGAGTAGGGCGCCGGTCCCATATACTGAGGGTGGCGGGTTCAAGTCTGGCCTGGGCCAAACTGCAACAAAAAATAGCTGGGCAGGGTGGCGCCTGTGGCTCAGTCAGTAGGGCGCCAGCCCCATGTACCAAGGGTGGCGGGTTCAAACCCAGTCCCGGCCGAACTGCAAACAAAAAAATAGCCAGGCGTTGTGGCAGGCGCCTGTGGTCCCAGCTACTCGGGAGGCTGAGGCAGGAGAATCACCTAAGCCCAGGAGTTGGAGGTTGCTGTGAGCTGTGTGATGCCACAGCTCTCTATTGAGGGTGATAAAGTGAGACTCTGTCTCTACAAAAAAAAAAAAAAAAAAATAGCCGGGCGTTGTGGCAGGCGCCTGTAGTCCTAGCTACTCAGGAGGCTGAGGCAAGAGAATCGCCTAAGCCTGGGAGTTAGAGGTTGCTGTGAGCTGTGATGCTACGGCACTCTACTGATGGCAATAAAGTGAGACTCTGTCTCCAAAAAAAAAAAAAAAAAGAAAGAAAACATTATTTTGGCTGTTGGTAGAGAACAGATTGTGAGGCTAGAAGAAGACAAAGATAGCAAAACCATTCAGGAGGCTATTGGAGTTGGCCTGGTGAGAGGTGATGGAGATGGGGACCAGGCTGGGGTGATGGAGTTGTTAAGAAGTGGCCAAATGCTCTGTATTTTTAAGCAAGAACTCACTAACAGGATTTGATGATCAATTGACTGTGGGATTTCAGTGAGAGGAGCTAAGGATAACTCCTCAGTTTGGCTTAAGCAACTGTATGGACGGAATTCTCATTATTCAGATGGAAAAGACTACGAGAAGGTGAGGCTGGGCTGGAGAATCCAGAGCTCTACTTTAGACATGTTGGCTTTAAGTGTCAGTGACACATCCAAGTGCACCTGGAATGTGGGTGGTGGGTATGGAAGTCTGAAATTCTGGGGAGGTCTAGACTTGACATATAAATTTGGGAACCTTCTAGATGGCTTTGAAAGCCATGAGAGTGGTCCAAGGTCAGTCCTGAGGCCTCCTACTCTTAGAGGCCAGGGGAAGAGGCACACAGCAAAGGGGACAGAGGAGTGGCCGATGAGACTGGAGGAAAATCAGGAGAGCAGAGTGTCTGGGAGGCTGGGCAGAGGGGTCTCAAGGTCTCAGATGCTCTAGAAAGGCCTGAGAATTCCCCCACAGGATTTGGCAATAGGGAGGACATTGAGACCTTTATAACAGCAGTTTTGTAGTCTGAAGGGGATAAAAGCCTTCCTGGAGAGGCAGCAGAAGGGAAACAGGGAGTGTGCCAGTTCTTTCGGGGAGCAGAGAAATGGAGTGGTAGCTAGAAAGGATGAGGGATTGGCTTTTATTTGTCATGTGGCTTTTGTTTTAGATAGTGTTACTGCAGTGTAATCGCACAGTGAAGACAGAGATCTGATAGGGAGAGAAACTGTGGTAGATGAGGCAGCAGCTGTGTGATCAAGGTCTTCTGATGGCAAGGAGGGCTGGGAGCCAGTACACAGTGGATTGTGGCCTTCAAGGGAATCCCTCTCTGTGACAGACAGGGAGGCAGAGCATGTGGGAGTAGCTGGATAGGTAGAAGAATATATTTGGGAATGAGAACATTCAAGAATCAGATGTTTACTGAGAGCCCAGCACTGCTGGGAGGGAGCTGATGTTTACTAAGTGCCCATCTGTGCCACACGTCCATGCCATCTGCTGTGCTAAGCACTGCACACGTGTTGTCTGGTTGCATCTTCAGAACAACGTCATTAGGTAAGTATTACCCATGTTTTACAGATAAGGAAACCAAGGCTGAGAGGAAAAGTGCCTTGCTCAATCAGTAAACACCAGGCCTTAAATTCATAGCCAGGTCTGTCTTCCCACTCAATCACTCCACACCTGCACTCCAGATGTTGTAGGATGAGGGCTGTCACGGAGAAGAAGACTACATATGTGGAAAGTTAAAAAACTGTGTAATACAAGTGGTGCTACCCTGAGGCAGCCTGGGAGTGGTATAGACACTGAGTTATTCCCAGTCTCAGGAAGGAGAGAGAACCACAGGTTACAGGGACTATCCCCTCCTGCTATGCTGGTCACAGCCCTGCCTTACCTCATCTGCTCCTTGCCCTGGTACTCATGTGTCCCTGCTTCTCAGACCTTCCACTGCAGAATAAATGGACTCCCCTCTGGGGCTAGGGGACAGCCCCAAACAGCTCCACTCTGAATAGTCTTAATTGTTTCTTCTACCAATTTTGTATTCTGCTTCCATGATATGTCTGGAGGAATTGTTTTAACATAAAAACAGACTAAATTGGCTCGGGACCTGTGGCTCAACTGGCTAAGGTGCCAGCCACATACACCGGAGCTGGTGGGTTCGAATCCAGCCCGGGCCCACCAAACAACAATGACGGCTGCAACCAAAAAATGGTCAGGCGTTGTGGCGGGTGCCTGTGGTCCCAGCTACTTGGGAGGTGGAGGCAGGAGACTCACTTGAGCCCAGGAATTGGAGGTTGCTGTAAGCTGTGATGCCACAGCACTCTATCCAGGGTGACAGCTTGAGGCTCTGTCTCAAAAAAAAAAAAAAAAAGACTAAATTATTTATTAAGTAAAATGAAGCCTCCAGGAAGATGTGCCACTGTGGCTGGCTTCATACGACCCGTCACACTCACTGCCCCCGGCTCAGTTTGAGCAGCACCACAGAAATACTAAATAAGCATCTATTAGAAGGAAGTGAGAAGCAAGCAGCCCTTAAAGGGTCAGAGTCGGCAAGCAAAGAACAGCATTCGAGACTGAAGTTGCCGGCTGAGCAAAAGCAATGAGGAGGCTGTGTGTGCCCACAGCATGCAGCACTCCTTCCATGAAACAGTATAGTGAACAACGAGCAGTGTAGGTGTTTTCTGTGTGGCCAGCACTGGTCTAAGTGTATTATCTTCACAGAAACCCTAGAAGTGATGACAAAACTATTTATGAAATGATTTTAAAAAGGAAGCTCTGCACAGAGAAGTTGCCCAGGGTCACACAGCATTTCTCAGGGATGTCCGATCCCAGAGACTGACTCCAGAGCTTGCACCCTAATGGTGTGGGATGATGCTAGTGACACAGGCTGGGGTCTAAAACAAAAAAGGCTCTTGAACCTGAGGCTAAGGAATTTGGGCTCCAGCTACGGTGATGAGAACACCTGAAGGTTTCTGAACAGGAGGGAAGACAGGATAAAAGTAATCATGTTAGAAGATCTGGCCAGGCAGGAAACAGGGGAAAGAAATTGCAAGCAAGACCAAGTAGGAAGCTATTAAATATTCAAGACATGCGTGCTGAGACCGTGGGTTAGCAGAATGGAACAGACAAAGAACTAACTCTTCTGCAAAGGAAGTTGGCAAAACTTACATTTGGGAAAGGAAGGATGAGGAATAGGTGTCAAATATGACTCAGGCTTTTTTTTTTTTTTTTTTTTTTTAAGACAGAGCCTCAAGCTGTCACCCTGGATAGAGTGCCCTGGCATCACAGCTCATGGCAACCTCCAATTCTTGGGCTCAAGCGAGTCTCTTGCCTCTGCCTCCCAAGTAGCTGGGACTACAGGCGCTCACCACAATGCCTGGCCATTTTTTGGTTGCAGCCGTCATTGTTGTTCGGCAGGCCCGGGCTGGATTCGAACCCGCCAGCTCAGGTGTACGTGGCTGGTGCCTTAGCCCGTTGAGCCACAGGCGCCGAGCCATGACTCAGGTTTTGAGCTTCAGTGGATGAGTGGATGAAAGCATCAGATGCCATAAACAGGAAATGGTACCTGGGAAGGGGGAAGCAGGCTTAGTCTTATACATGTTTAACTTGAGATGATAACAGGATACCCAGACAGAAACACCTAGTTGGCAATGGAAACACAGAGCTCAAGTCCAGCAGAGAGGTCGGGGAGAGGGTGGTATTTGAGGACAGACAGGAATCACCTGCATAGAACTGCCCCCTAAGCCCAGGAGCATGGATAGGTTCTGTGAGACAGTAAAGAAAGACAGGAAGATGGTAAGGCAAAGACATCACCAAGGATGGAATTTGGGAAAATTCTAGAAGAAGGTGGAAGAGCCAGTAAACCAGAAGTGAGTGTGGTCAAGAGAACCAAGGTAAAGTCATGAAGTGAACCATGTGAGGCTGCAGGGAGGTCAAAGAAGACACTGTCAGGAAGAATGGAAAGAGGGCAGGACGGCTTGCCCTAATTCCATCCCTATAGTCCTGCTTCCTTCCACCCATCTGTAATTCTCTCTGGTATCTCCAGCGGTCATCATGACTACAAGACCATGGCCCCCCATGAGGGCCCCTGACTCATTCTCTATTGACTTAAGCGTGGCAACATCTATCACTAGTATCTTCAAGGTTTAAGAAGCTAATTTACCAAGAAACTAAACAAGGGAAAGGAACACTACAAAAGTGCTGGCTTGAGGCAGATTGAGGTGCCACCACCTCTAGGATTTAAGGGATTATCAAAATGATTCTATGCAAGTAGGTCTCTTTTTTGTTCACCTGAGTCCTAAACTAAAAATCAACTTTGTGCTAGACATGGCAGATGCAAGGGATTAGAATCCCAGTTCCTAAGCTCCAAGAGCTTCCTGTGAGAGGGAGAGAGAAAAAAGACGAGCAAGTGAACTTCCAGCATTGCTCCCAGACAGGTGTGAGTTGGCCTCCAGGAACCCAGGGGAACTTCCTAAACACACTTCAACAGAGGGCTTAAGAATGAGTAGAGGTTTCACAAGGCAGACAAGTGATGGTGGACCATGTGTTGCAGCCTGGGTCCTTCTTGAGCCTGACTTTGGTCCTCTGTCTCTTGAAGGTAAAGACATTTCCTAGACACCACTGTTGGGGTGGATGCCTCCTTCATATCGCCTAGGGATGCCACGCCCTTCACTGCATGCTGTCTCTCTCCATGCAGCTTTCCCCAAGAAGTTAAGGATTCTTTCTCTGCTCCCCATGTAACCTGTTTACATTTATTTTATTATTTTTTTTTTTTAGACAGTCTCAAGCTGTCACCCTGTGGCAGTCACAGCTCACAGCAACCTCTAACTCTTAGACTCAAGCGATTCTCTTGCCTCAGCCTCCCAAGAAGCTGGGACTACAGTGCCTGCCTCAACACCTGGCTATTTGGTTGTTGTTGTTGTTGCAGTTGTGGTTGTTTTGGCTGGCCTGGGCTGGGTTTGGACTCGCCAGCCTGGGTGTATGTGGCCAGCACCTTACCCACTGAGCTACAGGTACCGTCCTGTTTACATTTTATTATAGCATGTCACGCTGCTATATTTCACTGTCTCCACTGCTGGGGAGTATTTTATCTTTGCTGGTGAACACTTAGCATGAGGTCAGCTACATAGAAAGCATTCAGGCTGACAGAACCTTCCCACCTCGCTCACACCCACTTCTTGCCCTGAGTGTCCTGTCTAGCCTGTGAGAATCATCCGTATGAGAGTTCTGAAAGCTGGCCCTACACTTCATTGAAATTTGGGCTCTCTCTGCATTACTTCTCCATGGGGCTCTCAGGCTCCCCTTTTTTTCCCAGAGCCTTCTCAGCACGGAGAGCATCACAGCTATCATCTCCAGGAGGCGGCTCCTTTTCATCTCCGGTGCTGAAGCCTGTGCCTTCCCTGGACCAGCTCACTGAGTGGTTACCTGGGGTCCCTGGAGGGGCAGGGTTGGGACAATCAACCTTCAGCCCTTGTCTCTATGTGCTTTGGGGAGGATGGCTGGGCCAGATCCTGTGTGCTACTGCAGCCCTGTAGTGCTAGTGTACCCTCATACATCTCCAAGGATGCCAAAGTTACATCGCAGTCACCAGGTGCATATCCCTGTCAGTCCCTATCTAGAAATTTATCCTACAGATACTTATATGTGTGAAATAACATACATAAAGTTATTGTTGGCTCGGCCCGTAGCTCAGTGTTTAGGGTGCTGGCCACATACATTAGAGCTGGTGGGTTCCAGCAGGCTCAAGCAATCCTTCTTCCTCAGCTTCCCAGAGTGCTAGGATTACAGGAATGAGTGCATTAAGACTGTGTGCGGTCTTAATGGTGTTTTTTGAAGAGCCATAGTTTTGTCCATCTCTGCCCATTCTTTTTTTTGGTTGGGGCTAGGTTTGAACCCTCCACTTCTGGCATATGGGGCTGGTGCCCTACTCCTTGAGCCACAGGTGCCGCCCTGCCATTTTTAATCTTTTTTTTTTCTGCTTATTGAGTGATGAGTTCTTCATATATTCTGGATACATGACTTTTGTCACCAAAAAAATGGCTAGGCATTGTGGTGGGCGCCTGCAGTCCCAGTTACTTGGGAGGCGGAGGCAAGAAACTCGCTTGAGCCCAGGAATTGGAGGTTGCTATGAGCTGTGATGCCACAGCACTCTATCCAGGACAACACCTTGAGGCTCTGTCTCAAAAAAAAATATATATATATATATATTTATCCATTATCAGTGGATGAACAGTTGAGTTGTTTCTATGTTTGGACTCTGATGAATCAAGATATTATGAACATTCATGTACAAGTCTTTGTGTGGGTAGGTTTTTCATTTCTTCCTTCAAATGCCAAGGATTTGGATTGCTGGGCTATATAGCACATGTGTATTTTATTTATTTATTTATTTATTTATTTTGAGACAGAGCCTCAAGCTGTCACCCTGGATAGAGTGCTGTGGCATCACAGCTCACAGCAACCTCCAATTCCTGGGCTCAAGCAAGTCTCCTG
>CAUYON010028347.1:0-23278 GCA_963573935.1 Arctocebus calabarensis
CAAAAATCACATCACAATAAAGATTTCTGTACCAGAATGTTTATTGCAGCCCAATTCATAATTGCTAAGTCATGGAAGAAGCCCAAGTGCCCATCGACCCACGAATGGATTAATAAATTGTGGTACATGTATACCATGGAATACTATGCAGCCTTAAGGAAAGATGGAGACTTTACCTCTTTCATGTTTACATGGATGGAGCTGGAACATATTCTTCTTAGCAAAGTATCTGAAGAATGGAAGTAAAAGTATCCAATGTACTCAGCCCTACTGTGAAGCTAATCTATAGCTTTCATATGAAGGCTAAAACTCAGTTATAGCACAAGAAATGGGGAAAGAGGCAAGGGAGGGGTGGGGGAGAGGGGGGATGTGTGGAGGGAGGATGATTGGTGGGATCACACTTACGGTGCATCTTAGAAGGGTACAAGTGAAAATTACTAAATGTAGAATATAAATGTCTTCATATAGCGATTAAAATGCCATGAAGGCTATGTTAAATAGTTCAATGAAAATATTTCAGATTGTATATGAAGTCAGCGCATTGTGCCCCATGATTGCACCAATGTACACAATTATGATTTAATTAAAAAAAAGAAAAATAATAATACAGATATAAAGTGCATGCTTAATAATTACTATTGGAAGATCACACATCATATTAATAGAAAGAGAACCATGAAGAAATTGAAAAAGGAGTCTCAGAGAGTAGGAAGAAAATCATGAAAATGCAATCTACCAGAAAGCAAAATGGATTAATCAGAGCTTCAAAGTGTAGACAGGGCATGGGCTGTTGCAGGGCTGTGCTGATTCTGTGGCACAGGGGTAAGGAGAAAGCAGTGGACTGAAGGAACCGTATAGGAAAGGGAGAGGCAGTGCCCCATGGCACAGAGCAGCAGTGGTAGCAGCGGGAATAATAGGGCTCACACCCCTGGGGATATTGTGGAAAGACATTCCCTATCTCTCCGGGCAATCAGAAAGCCCAGCATCTTCTCTGGGTCTTCATCAGACACTGGCGAAATAGATCTGGGATGGTAATGTAGATCCCACTCCCTATCTCTCTGGGCAACCAGAGAAAGCTGGGCATCTTCTTTGGTGGCAGACACCGGTGGAATAGATCTGGGACAGTAACGCAAAGGGCATGCCTGAGGCAGTTTTGGCCTGGGTGGAACAGGGCAGAACAGAGAATTGAAGATGCGTGTGCAGAGATGGCATACTCCAAGGGTGGAGCTGAGCAAGAGGACTGCTTTAGTTAGCCTAAGAAACATTTGGCCCTCAGGGGATCATAGCTGAGACAAAGGCAGCCAGGCCAAGGCTGTAACTGAGCCAAGTGTGAGCCACGCCACCCCAACACAGACTGGGAAAAACACCAGCTCTGGGCAGCGGCACAGACTGGAGCTGATTCATAGTTTCTGTGAACTCAAACAGTGCCTGGTCCGCATTGGAATATAGCCAGGAGAGAATCACAAATTCTGCGTAAATATAAATGTCAGCAACATCAATCAGGGGCAAGGTTGGGACTGAATGAACTGCCCTAGCTTCCATTAACCACCCAAGGTTGTCAGGCCTCAGATTCCCCTGTCGGATGGTGGCAGAGTGCAGAGGCCTGACCAAGGAGATAAAAGATCTCTGTGACTCAGGTAGGCTCAAACCCTTGGGGCATCTGCTCATTGGAGGGAACTGAGTCATAGCCCTATAGAGTTACCAGTGACTGGATGTGACAGAGGTGCAAGGTGGGGAAAGAGGCATCAACCTTCCCAGACTAATTCATTTGCTGAGAGGGTCCTTCTGATTCCACAGAGCATCAGAACAAGTCATACTCAAGCGGCCAGCAGACCCCTGCTATCTAGTTCCCAGAAACCTTTTGAACTCCCTCACTTGAGACTGGGTGCTATCTGGGACAATTGATTCTGATCTCTGAGACTGGACCAATCACCCAAGGACAATCCAAAGTAGTATCCTGGGTATGTGGTTGTGGGAAGGTTTGATTTTCCTTTTCTAGTTGTTGCTTGTGGGTGGTGGGGTGATTTTAATTGCTGGTATTTCTCCACAGCTGAGACTTTAGCCCAGAGTAACTAATTCACTAGGGTAGGACAGAGACCAGCTAAAAACAAGACAGAACCACTTAACCACCAAGTACGCCCCACCACACCCCACCACACCAAGTAAGTCCCCAGTGTCTCAGACCATAGCACTGTATGAGTCCTTTGCAAAGTTCTAGAGGAAAAGATACAGACACCAGTCCCAGGTCTTGGGCAAATGCCTAATTAATAGCTACTCTAGGAGCCCTCCAACCCAACTTCACCTTATCTACTCATCTAGCCAAATGGTATAAAATAATCATGGAGCAGAATCAGCAGGAAAACTCCAGTAACATGAACAACCAGAGTAGATCAACTCCCCCAAGGAATGATATGGCAGATACAAGTGAAGATCCCATTCATAGACAAAAGGCTGAGATGTCAGAAAACAAATTCAGAGTTTGGATTGCAAATAAGATTAATAGAATGGAGGCAAAGTTGGAATTAGAAATTCAAGGAGCAATTCAAAAGATGTCTCAAGAATTCAATGAATTAAAAGACAAAATCACCAAAGATTTTGACACACTGAGACAAGATTTTGCAGCCCTCAAAGATCTAAGAAATACAGTAGAATCACTCAGTAACAGAATGGAACAAGCAGAAGAAAGGATTTCTGACATTGAAGACAAAGCTTTTGAATGCTCCCAAGTGCTTAAAGAGGAAGAGAAATGGAGAGCAAAAATGGATCATTCTCTCAGAGAGCTTTGGGATAATTTGAAGAAAACTAATATTCACTTTATAGGAATTCCTGAAGGTGATAAAGTTGCTTCTCAAAGTGCAGAGGCTCTTTTTCATGAGATTATGAAGGAGAACTTTCCAGACATGCCAAGAGATTCTGAAATTCAGATAGCAGACAGTTTCAGAACCCCAGCATGACTCAACCCAAATAAGACTTCCCCTGGGCACATCATAATTAACTTCACTAAAAGTAATAGGAAGGAGAAAATTCTGAAAGCAGCCAGATGTTAGAAAACCATAACCCACAAGGGGAAGAATATTAGAATGACTATAAATCTCTCTGCTAAAATCTTTCAAGCTAGAATTGGGTGGTCATCGACTCTTAATCTCCTAAAACAAAATGACTTTCAACCCAACATCCTCTATCCAGCTAAAATGAGTTTCATTTATGACGGAGAAATTAAATATTTTAATGACATTCACATGTTGAAGAAATTTGCCATAACTAAACAAGCTCTCCAGGATATTCTCAGACCTAGCCTCCATAATGACCTCCAGTGCAATCCTCTACCACAAAAGTAAACTCACTCAGAAACTTTTGATCAAATTCCAACTACCATAGTGGCGAAAGGATTAAAAATGTTCACTGGACTTTTGAAAAGCTTGATACTCAAAATTCTACCAGGCTTATCAATATTCTTAATTAATGTGAATGGCTTCAATTGTCCTTTAAAGAGGCACAGATTGGCTGAGTGGATACAAAAACTCAGGCCAGATATCTACATACAAGAATCTCATATTACCTTAAAAAAATAAGTGTAGACTCAGAGTGAAGGGATGGTCATCTATATTTAGGGCAAATGGAAATCAGAAAAAAGCAAGTGTTGCAATTTCATTTGCAGATACAAGAGAGATTAAACCAACAAAAGTAAGGAAAGGCAAAGACGGTCACTTCATATATGTTAAGAGTAATACTCAATATGATGAGATTTCAATTATTAATATTTATGCACCCAAACAGAATGTGCCTAAATTTATAAGAGAGACTAACAAACATGAACAACTTGATTTCATCCAGCACCATAATAGTCAGAGATTTTAACACTCCTTTGGAAGTGTTGGATAGATCCTCCAATAAGAAGCTAAGCATACAGGTGAAAAATTACTAAATGTAGAATATAAATGTTTTCATATAGTGATTAAAAGGCCATGAAGGCTATGTTAAATAGTTTAATGAAAATATTTCAGAATGTATATAAAGTTAGCACATTGTGTCCCATGATTGCATCAATGTACAAAATTATAATTTAATAAAAATTAAAAAAAAAAAAAGAAGCTAAGCAAAGAAATTTTAGATTTAAACTTAACCACTCAACATTTGGATTTAACAGATATCTACAAAACATTTCATCCTAACAAAACTGAATACAAATTCTTCTCATCAGCCCATGGAGCATACTCCAAAATTGATCACATCTTATGTCACAAGTCTAACTTCAGTTAATTTAAAAGAATAGAAATTATTCATTGCATCCTCTCGGACCATCCTGGAATAAAAGTTGAACTCACTAACAACAGAAATCTGCATACTCATACAAAAACATGGGAACTAAATAACCTTATACTAAATGGTAGATGGGTCATAGATGAGATAAAGAAGGAAATTACCAAATTTTTGGAACAAAACAATCATAAAGACATGAATTATCAGAACCTCTGGGATACCGCAAAGGCAGTCCTAAGAGGGAAATTTATAGCACTGCAAGCCTTCCTCAAGAGAACAGAAAGAGAGGAAGTTAACAACATCTCAAGCAACTGGAAAAGGAAGGCCATTCCAATCCCAAACCCAGCAAAACCTGGCTCGGCGCCTGTGGCTAAAGTGGCTTAGGTGCCAGCCACATATACCTGAGCTGGCAGGCTCAGATCCAGCCTGGGGATAACAATGATGGCTGCAACCCAAAAATAGCTGGGCATTGTGTAGTCCCAGCTACTTGGGAGGCAGAGGCAGGAGAATTGCTTGAGTTCAGGAGTTGGAGGTTGCTTTGAGCTGTGCTGCCACAGCACTCTATCCAGGGCAACAGCTTGAGGATCTGTCTAAAAAAAAAAAGATAAACCTTTGTCTAACTTAACCAGGCAAAAAAGAGTAAAATCTCCAATTTCATCAATCAGAAACAGTAATGACGAAATAACAACAGACTCCTCACAAATTCAAAAAATCCTTAATGAATATTACAAGAAACTTTATTCTCAGAAATATGAAAATCTGAAGGAAATTGACCAATACTTGGAAGCACATTACCTTAGCAAGACTTAGCCAGAATCAAGTGGAAATGTTGAACAGGCCTATATCAAGTTCTGAAATAGCATCAACTATACAAAATCTCCCTAAAAAGAAAAGCCCATGACTAGATGGCTTCATGTCAGAATTCTACCAAACCTTTAAAAAGGAACTAGTACATATATTACTCAACCTTTTCCAAAATATAGAAAAAGAAGGAATACTACCCAACACATTCTATGAAGCAAACATCACCTTGATCCCCAAACCAGGAAAAGACCCAACAAGAAAAGAAAGTTGGCTCAGTGCCTGTGGCTCAATGGGCTAAGGCACCAGCCATGTACACCTGAGCTGGCGGCTTTGAATCCAGCCTGGGCCCGCCAAACAACAATGATAGCTGCAACCAAAAAAAAAAAAAAAAAAAATGGCCAGGCGTTGTGGTGAGCGCCTGTAGTCCCAGATACTTGGGAGGAGGAGGCAGGAGACTCACTTTAGCCCAGGAATTGGAGGTTGCTGTGAGCTGTGATGCCACAGGATTTTATCCAGGGTGACAGCTTGAGGCTCTGTCTCAAAAAAAAAAAGAAAAGAAAGTTATAGACCAATATCACTAATGAATATTGATGCAAAAATATTCAACAAGAGCCTTATAAACAGAATCGAGCAACACATCCAACAAATTATATACCATGACCACGTGGGCTTTATCCCAGGGTCTCAAGGCTGGTTCAATATATGTAAATTAAAAAACAAAGACCATATGATTCTCTCAACTGATGCAGAAAAGCTTTTGATAATATGCAGCATCCCTTCATGATCAGAACACTTAAGAAAATTGGTATAGAAGGGACATTTCTTAAACTAATAGAGACCATCTACAGCAAATCCACAGCCAATATCGTATTGAATGGAGTTAAATTGAAATCATTTCCACTCAGATCAGGAAACAGGCAAGGTTGCCCATTGTCTCCACTGCTTTTTAACATTGTAATGGAAGTCTTAGCTATTGCAATTAGGGAAGAAAAGGCAATTAAGGGTATCCATATAGTATGAGAAGAGATTAAACTTTCACTCTTCACAGATGATATGATCGTATATCTGGAAAACACCAGGGATTCTACTACAAAAGTCTTAGAAGTGATCAAGGAATACAGCAGTGTCTCAGGTTACAAAATCAATAGGTTCATAAATCTGTAGCCTTTATATATACCAACAATAGCCAAGCCGAAAAAATAGTCAAAGACTCTATTCCGTTCACAGTGGTGCCAAAGAAGATGAAATATTTGGGAGTTTACCTAACAAAGGACATGAAAGATCTCTATAAAGAGAACTATGAAACTCTAAGAAAAGAAATAGCTGAAGATGTTAGCAAATGGAAAAACATACCATGCTAATGGCTGGGAAGAATCAACATTGTTAAAATGTCCATACTACCCAAAGCAATATACAATTTTAATGCAATCCCTATTAAAGCTCCACTGTCATACTTTAAAGTTCTCCAAAAAAATAATACTTCATTTTATATGGAATCAGAAAAACCCTTGAATAGCCAAGACATTACTCAGAAATAAAAACAAAGCAGGAGGAATCACACTACTAGATCTCAGACTATACTATAAATCAGGGGTCCTAAAGCTATGGCCTGCAGGCCACATGCTTCGGTGTGAATTGTATTTGTTCCTGTTTTGTTTTTTACTTCAAAATAAGATATGTGCATTGTGCATAGGAATTTGTTCATAGTTTTCTTTTTTAAACCATAGTCCGGCCCTCCAATGGTCTGAGGGACAGTGAATTGGCCCCCTGTTTAAAAAGTTTGAGGACACCTGCTATAAACCAATAGTGATGGTACTGGCACAAAAACAGAGAGGTAGATGTATAGAACAAAATAAAGAACCAAGAGATGAACCCAGCTACTTACCATTATTTGATCTTTGACAAGCCAACTAAAACCATTCAGTGGGGAAAAGACTTCCTATTTAACAAATGGTGCTGGGTGAACTGGTCGGTGACCTGTAGAAGACTGAAACTGGACCCACACCTCTCTCCATTAACTAAGATAGACTCTCACTGGATTAAGGATTTAAACTTAAGACAGGAAACTCTAAAAGTACTAGAAGAAAGAGCGGGGAAAACTCTTGATGAAATTGGCCTGGGTGAATATTTTATAAGGAGGACCCCCTGGGCAATTGAAGCAACATCAAAAACACACTACTGAGACCTCATCAAAATAAAAATCTTCTGCACAGCCAAGAACTTAGTAAGTAAAGCAAGCAGACAGCCCTCAGAATGGGAGAAGATATTTGCAGGTTATGCCTCCAACAAAGGTTTAATAACCAGAATCCACAGAGAACTCAAACATATTAGCAAGAAAAGAACAAGTGATCTCATCTCAGGGTGGGCAAAGGACTTGAAGAGAAACTTCTCTGAAGAAGACAGGTATACAGTCTTTAGACACATGAAAAAATGCTCGTCATCCTTAATCATCAGAGAAATGCAAATCAAAACTACTTTGAGATATCATCAAAAATCCCCAAACCAGAGATGTTGGCATGGATGTGGAGAAAAGGGAACACTTCTACATTGCTGGTGGAAATGCAAACTAATACGTTTCTTTTGGAAAGATGTTTGGAGAACACTTAGAGATCTAAGAATAGACCTGCAATCCAATCCTACAATTCCTCTACTAGGTATATATGCAGAAGACAAAAAAATCACATTTTAATGAAAATATATGTACCAGAATGTTTATTGCAGCCCAATTCATAATTGCTAAGTCATGGAAGAAGCTAAAGTGCCCATTGACCCATGAATGGATCAGTAAGTTGTGGTATATGTACACCATGGAATATTATGCAGCCTTAAAGAAAGATGGAGACTTTACCTCTTTCACGTTTACATGGATGGGAGCTGAAACATATTTTTCTTAGCAAAGCATCTCAAGAATGGAAGGAAAGGTATCCAATGTACTCAGTCTTACTATGAAACCAATTTATAGCATTCTTATGAAAGCTATAACCCAATTATAGCCCCAGAAGAAAGGGAAAGAGGAGGGGGAGGGAAGAGGAGGGGGGAGGATGGTGCAGAGGGAGAGTACTTGGTGGGATCACACCTACGGTGCATCTTACAAGGGTACATGTGAAATTTACTAGGTGTAGAATATAAATGTCTTAACACAATAACTAAGAAAATGCCATAAAGGCTATGTTAACCAGTTTGATGAAAACATTTCAAATTGTATATAAAACCAGCACATTGTATCCCATGATTGCATTAATTACACAACTATGATTTAATTTAAAAAAGAAAAGAATCAAAGTCCCTGTGGTAGGCAGAAAGCCTGGGATCCAGGATGAGAGCGTGGCATTGACCTCTGATAAAAGAGAGCAAGAAAGAGAGGATAGAATAAGTTGCAAATAGGTTTGTAGATGGGCGAAGAGGAAAGCAACTAGTTCTATTTTCTCAGTAAAGAATGAAGCAAGATTATTGGCTGAGAATTTTAAAGTGATATAGGGCAGCAGATTTGAGAATGGAGAAGAAAATACAAAATATTTTTGAGAGTAAAAAAGAAAGCTCAGGAAAAGTCATATGATTGCTGTGTTGTATAAAGAGCAGTTTTGATGACTAAGATGCCAAAAGTAGGGTGAATTCTATGTGTAATTTGCTCTGCCAATGTTTAGCTATTCAGATGAAAAGCAAGAGAAGGAGGGGTAGTTTAGCTTTAACAAGGTTAGCATTCAGCCAATTAGAGAAAGCAGCGCAAGAATTGAAGAAATTTTGTTGGAGAAATTAAGTGGTCCCTGAAATACAAATTGGACATAAAGAAACAAGAAGAGCAAGAGGCCGTTAAGGGACACTGATAAAGTGGTGGGATAAATGGAATCACTTTTTTACTATGCTGGTCCTAGTGGCAAGGCATCCTTCTAGCAGTTAGGGGCACGGTTCTTTTATTCTTGTCTTAATTAACTTTGCCTATCTCGCTATGACGCTTAGACTGATGTGAACTGAACTTTGTAATTTTGACTTCACCATAGCCTAAAATACATAGTTTTGCAGAAATCTACCTATCATTGAGAATAGAGAACTAGAAGGTCTATGAACCTCTAAAATATGTCATGAGACACGCTACGTCACAGGTGAGGGCAAGGACGACTGCAAAATTGTGTGTATGTAATTCTTGATTTCATTATTTAAGAAGAGAAAAAAAATGTTTCTCATACTGAATCACGTTCTGGGTTCCTTTATCAAAACAACCTGCTTCAGGAGCAAACTTTCACCAGCCTGTAATCCTATGGCTTATCAAATGCATAGGAGCTCAAGTGGTAAACAGCAGCAAAAATATGGCTAGTGATGGCTGTTCCTCAAAAAATTTTATTTACCAGACTAAAACCCTTGGGAAAGAAAGAATGAATTAACCAAATCATATATCTTCACTATATGACTTTGGGAATCTGTATTTCAAGGTAACATAAACTAAAATAAGTAAAATAATTCATACAGATAGGAGGAAATGATGTTCGTCTATCTGCTTTCTAGATTTTCTTATATTTTATATCTGCTTTATTCATAGCTCTGCCTTTCATAAAGACTTTTCATCTGTTTTCCTTTTTGCCATAGCATGAATACCATTCAGTGTCCTGTCATTTTTTCAGTATGTATAATTTTACTATGTAATCAAGCAAAATCATATGCAAGTAACTTCTTTTTTTTTTTTTTTGTAGAGACAGAGTCTCACTTTGTCACCCTGGGTAGAGTGCCGTGGTGTCACACAGCTCACTGCAACCTCCAACTCCTGGGCTTAGGCGATTCTCTTGCCTCAGCCTCTCTAGCAGCTGGGACTACAGGCGCCCGCCACAACGCCCGGCTAGTATGTAAGTAACTTCTTACATGCACCGGGGTTCGGATATTAAATTATAATTCTTTCTCATTGAGGAACTGGTGACAGCTAGACTGGCTAGCAAGGCAGGAATATTTCTTTGGTCTGGTCTGGATTGCTCTTTTTCCTGACTCTCCAGATTCTTCTCTCTTGGGCCTTTCACCTGCACAGCTGTGTGCTGGGACTCCAATTCACACATCTGAAAAATGTAGTCTTACTCTCTGTGCACCTTAAAATCCACTTAAAGCATTGATTTCTTTCTACTCATCAATTGTTAAACAGGCATAGCTTCCTTCCAAAAGGTTGAAAATGTCATAATTCTTTCTTGAGGAGGATTAACATCAGGATAAAAATGATTAGGTTACATTGTTTGCATTTAAGGTAATGTCTGAGTTGTGACCTTTACCCAGAAAGTGTACCATTCATCCATACATTGTACCCATTAGGTGGAAACTTGTCAAACCTCCTCCTGAGAAAATGTCTTAGTTCTTGACACATATTAAAAAAATATATATATATATATATAAGACAGAGGCTCAAGCTGTCACCCTGGATAGAGTGCTGTGGCATCACAGCTCACAGCAACCTCCAATTCCTGGGCTCAAGCGAGTCTCTTGCCTCCACCTCCCAAGTAGCTGGGACTACAAGGCACCCGCCACAACGCCCGGCCATTTTTTGGTTGCAGCCATCATTGGTGTTTGGTGGGCCCAGGCTGGATTCAAACCCACCAACTCAGGTGTACGTGGCTGGCACCTTAGCCCACTGAGCCACAGGCGCCAAGCCTATATATATATTTTACTATTCGTGAGCCCTGCAGCTTTTATTTCACTCCTTAGTGTTCTAGTCAAGACTGCAATAACAGGGAAAAAAAGTTTTGAATTCTGCCCCTTTTCGTTGGTAATAATATTCTTTGGATCAGAGTTATCCTGTAGAATATGTGGCTATTGAGCATTTAAATGTGGCTAGTGTGACTATGGACCTCAATTTTGTTGAATTTTAGTTAATATTAACCAAAACTTAAATGGTTACACGTGCCTAGTGGCTACTGTATTGATTGGTACATTCTAAATTGCATTCCACTTTAAAAGTAGATCCTGACTGGGCAAAAAAGAAAGGGTTATTATATTTTATTCATAATAATATTGAATGTTCTCTCTGGCTGCAATAAGGGAATTTTCCTAAAAACGATTTTAAACTAATTTTCATTTGGGCTGCACTAATGCTATGCCAGTGCACACAGACGGTTCCATGGTCAGAGTGGCTTCATGGGCGGCTGGTAAGAGATGAGTTCATTTCCCTGTGTTGTATTTGGAGAAGGGAGAAAGGTCTCTTCTGAGTTCTTCAGCTGTGCAGAGAGCTGATCCCTTAAGTGTTATCTATTTGTTTATCAATCAACAAAATCTTCACAATTAGTTTTGTAGGAGATTTTTCCTTCTGATTGAAAACAGGGTTTGTGTGGGAGGTTCCAAAGGAATGTATGAATATGCATCTGGGAATCTGATTCTCATCCACAGGACTGGACAAAATCATTGATTGGATTATTCCTGGGATGCAAGAAAGATTTGATGATAGCCAGGGGCTCCCAGCCTTCGAGAGGCAGGAAACCTGTGGGGAAAGAAGACCATGTGAGCTACCTAAGAAATTACAAGCTGTAGGTGTTAAAATACAGCTCATTAGCCCAGGACCGGAAATCATACTCTGAAAATAAGGCTGGCCATATTTAAGTTATGTATATTTTTCTCTAGTTATTTCCATTTACTTTGCTCTTACTGTTTAGTGAAGATATTTTGGAAATGTCAGCACATGTCACCTCTGCTAAATGGAACCAAAGAAAAGAACTTTGCATTTAGGCCAGAATTCCTGGGAGTCAGGTGTGGATGAGTCAAGAGATTTAAAATGAGAAAACCTAAGGAAAACCTTGGTGAGACCGACCCTGGACCTGTCCCTCTCCTGACACTTATTCCTGGACCTCTTCTTTAATAAAAGTTTGCAGAGTATGGCATATTGTTTTACTCATCCATATGCATTTCATTTTTAGATGTCAAAGGCACACCTTTCTAAAATGAAACTTATCTTCATCTGTTTAAGCTGTAAATTAGGTTTGGAAAAAAATAGAATCTATGTTTCATGAATTGCTTTTAGCAATTTCCTCTCTGTATCCTATGCAAAAGAATTTGTCTACCTCCATTGATTAATATCTTCACAACAATTTAAAAGCAATATCTTTTTTGGAAGTTGACATATAAAGAGTGGTTTGAATATTTTTATAGCTCTATAATGATGGAATAGAGTTTACTAATAAGATACATAGCCTGAGAGGTTTTATATCTGTAAGGCAACTGTTTTAGCTAATTTTTCTTCCCAGGGAATCTTGAAGGTGACAAGGTGCAGTTACGTGTAGATCAGACTGTCCTTCAATCAAGCAAGGGACCAGTGCTCCAGGTGTCCTCAAACTTTTTAAACAGGGGGTCAATTCACTGTCCCTCAGACTGTTGGAGGGCCAGACTATTGTTTAAAAAAAACAACTATGAACAAATTCCTATGCACACTGCCCATATCTTATTTTGAAGTAAAAAACAAAACGGGAACAAATACAATTCACACCAACGCCTATGGCCTGCGGGCCATAGTTTGAGGACCCTTGTGAAAGGCCCTGTGTTTTAAAGGTCCTTTCTGGCTCTTTTCCAGCCATACACCTCCCTTTAGGAAAGAGATATGCAGGTGGCAGGCCCACCCAGAGCCTTTGTCCCTCTTTTAACTGCACTCTGAATACCTCAGACCCTGCTGCTATGGGGCAGCTGTTTGAGAAAGTGTAGTCAAGCTCATTTGTGGGGGCTGGAGTACCTCCAAATGTGAGCATGAATGCCCCCCCTTGCAGGATAGGTTAGAGCTGGAAGTGGGGAGAGAAGAGATACACAGCACAGGCTAGATCTAGGGTCATCTCCTCCTCCATGGCCAAGTCATTGGTTAGAGCTACAAGGACTTGAAACATTCTGGATTCCTTTTAGGTCATTTATGAAGATACAATTGTCAAGGTAAAAAGGTTAGAACAATTATTTATTTGATTAAAAACTTCTAAATGGCTGGGCAAGGTGGCTCACACCTTGTAATCCTAGCTCTCTGGTAGGCAGAGGTGGGTAGATTGCCTGAGCCATGGCACTCTACTGAGGGTGACAAAGTGAGACTCTATCACAAAAAAAAAAAAAATCAACTCAAAGTGACTTAAAGACTTATATGTAAGACCTGAAACTGTAAAATTGCTACAAGAAAACATAGGAGGAAAGGTCCATGACATTGGTTTGGGCAACGATTTTTAAGTATGTACCCTTAAAGCATAGGCAACAAAAGCAAAAACAAATTGTTGGGCGGTGCCTGTGGCTCAAAGGAGTAGGGCGCCAGCCCCATATGCCAGAGGTGGCGGGTTCAAACCAGTCCCAGCCAAAAACTGCAAAAAAGAAAAAGAAAGAAAAATAGACAAAGGCCTTATATCCAACTAAAAAACTTCTGTACACTCAAGGAGATCAATGAGTGAAAAGACAATCCATGAAAGGGGAGAAAATATTTGCCAACCACATATCTAATAAAGGGTTAATATCTAAAACTTACAAGAACTCAAACAACTTAATAATAAGGAAACAAATAATCTGATTAAAAATGGGCAAAGGATCTGACATTTACCAAAAAGACATACAAATGGACCAAAGATATATGAAAAATGCTCGACATCACTAATCAGAAAAATGTAAATCAAAACTACAATCAGACATTATCTCACATCTGTAAGAATGGCTATTACTAAACACATAAAAGATAAAAAAATATTGTTCAGGATGTAAAGAAAAGGGAACTCTTTTAAATTTTTTTTTGGGAGACAGAAGAGTCTTATTTTTTCGCTCTCAGTAGAGTGCTGTCACATTACAGCTCACAGCAACCTCAAACTCTCAGGCTTAAGCGATTCTCTTGCCTCAGTCTCCCAAGTAGCTGAGACTACAGACATTCTCCACAATACCAGCTAAGAAAAGGGAACTCTTGTGCACTGTTGGTGGGAATGTAAATTAGTACAGCCATTGTGGAAAACAATATGGAGATTTCTCAAAAAGTTAAAAATAGAACTACCATCTGATTCAGGAATCCTATGTGTACTACTGGATATATGTCCAAAGGAAATGAAATCAATATGTCAAAAAGATAGATATCTGTAATCTCTTGTTTTCTATGGCACTATTCACAATAGCTGAGATATGTAATCCACTTGTGTCCATCAAGGGTTAAATGGATAATGAAAAGGTTGTGTGTATACATCATGGAATATCATTCAGCCTTAAAAAGAAGGAAATCTTGTCATTTGTGACAACATGGATGTAACTGGAGGATGTTATGTTAAACGCAATAAACCAGGCACAGTAAAATAAATACCACATGGATATTTGGTTTCACTTACACATGGATTCTAAAAAAATTGAATTCATAAAAGTAGAGAGTGGCCACCAGGGGTTGTTGAGGGGGAAAGGGGCAGATGCTGGTCAAAGATGACTAAATTTCATTTATATGAGAGGAATGAGTTCAATGGATGTATTGTATTACATGGAACAATGCATTATGTTCTTGGAAATTGCTAAAAGAGTAGATTTTAAGTGTTCTCACCATGAAAAATAAGTATTTAAGGTAAGGCATGTTAAATAGCTTGATTTAGTGATTCTACAATGTACACATATTTCAAAATAACATGTACACCTAAGTATATACAATTTTTATTTGTCAACTAAAACCAAATTAATGGAATGGAATTAACATCCTATGTATTAATCACCTGCTATATTCCATGCAAGAGTTTAGACAAAGAGTTGACCTCATGAAACTTATAATCAAGTGGAGGGAAGAAGGGATGTCTAAAACTACCAATAAGAAATGCTAAATGTCGGAGGAGTGCAGGAAGCAGTTCTGTGGGGATTAGTGGTTGTATTCAAACCTCGCAGGGGTCAGGAGAAGTTTCATGAAGATTATGACATTTGTCCTTCATCTTCAAGGAAGGATGGGCTTTTGGAAAGCAGAGATAATCTAACATCTGTCCAGAGCCTTCCATATGTGAGGTACAAAGAAAATAAATCTCAACATAACTCATGCAAACACTTATCAGCACAATGCAAGCCATCAGAAAGAAAATCTAATTGGCTGTACTTTACTTTTCTTTTTGGAGCAGAGTCTCATTTTTTTGCCCTCAGTAGAGTGCTGTGACGTCACAGCTCACAGCAAACTCAAACTCTTGGGCTAAAGCGATTCTCCTACCTCAGCCTCCCAAGTAGCTGGGACTACAGGTGCCTGCCACAACACCCGGCTATTTTTTGTTGCAGTTTTCATTGTTGTTTAGCTGGCCCAGGCCGTGTTTGAACCTGCCAGCCTCATGTACATGGCTGGTGCCATAACCACTGTGCTATGGGCGTGGAGCCAGCTTTTTTTTTTTGAGACAGCATCTCACTCCAGCACCCTGAGTAGAGTGTCAACATCTTGGGCTCAAGTGATCATCTTGCCTCAGTTTTTCTATTTTTAGTAGAGACAAGGTTCTCACTATTGCTCAGGCTGGTCTAGAACACCTGAGCTCAAGCAATCCACCTGCCTTGGCCTCCCTGAGTGCTAGGATTACAGACGTGAGCCACTGTGCCCAGACAGCTGTACTTTACTTTAAAAATGCATGCTAAACTCTACCACTTCTTCCTCCCCCCCTTGCTCCCTCCCTCTCTCTTTCTTTCTTTCTGAAAAGAGATTCTGCTTTTTTCCAAAAATTGCACCAAGTTAAAGCAAAGTTCTCGTTGATGAAGGTGTGTTTTGTAGATATTAGTCATACACTGCCCTCACTAGGTACTCATTGGGCAGTTGCACAACCCCAAGAAAAGGAAGTTCTGCCATTTCTTATCACCCCCACTCTAACGTCTGGTTCTGAGCCACCTTTATCACTAACCAGGATGACAGCCATGACCCCCTACCCTACTCCACCTTGAGCCTATTCTCCACACAGCAGCCAGAGTCACTCTTATAAACCTGAGTCAAATAATGTCACTCCTCTTCATGGACTCTTGTGATCTCGCCCTTCTCATGCAGAGTAAAAGCTACAGTCCTCACAGTGGCCTGCAGGCCCTGTGATCTGGCTCCCATTGCCTCATTCCCGCGGGCCACCTGCTTCAGGTGTTCCGTCCTCCTTGCCCCTCCCACAAGCCAGGCATGCTTAGTACGCATGCTTGGTGGTGCCTGGTCCCTTTGACTGGAATAGGAACTTCCCAACCCGGTAAATCTGCTTCACTCCCTTATCTCCTTCAAGTCTTTGCTCAAGTGTCATCTTCTCAGTGAGGCCCAGATTGGCCACCTTATTTGATATTGCAACTTGGCCATACTCTTCCCCCTTAATATGCTCAACCTTAAAAATTTTCCATATTACTAGGAGTTTCTAGGATACTGTGTACTTTACACATTTGTTGGGTCTATTGTTTACAGTCTATCTCTCTCTTCTAGAATATAAGCTCCACGAGAGTTTGGTCTTTGTTTTGCTTACTCATAATATTTAGGCACCTAAAATAATGCCTGATACATAGTAGGCACTCAAAAAGTATTTTTTTGGGCTGGGCATAGGGGCTCACACTTGTAATCCTAGCACACTGGGAGGCCAAGGCAGGAGGATCCCATGAACTCAGGAGTTTGAACCCAGCCTGAGCAAGAGTGAGACCCTATCTCTACTAAAAATAGGAAAACTAGCCAGGCATGGTGGTGGGCACCTGTAGTCCTAGCTACTCAAAATTCTGAGGCAAGAGGAGTCGGTTAAACCCAGGAGTTTGAGGTTGCTTATAGGCTAGGCTGACACGAGGGCTCCCCACCCAAAAAAAGAAGTGGCATTTATCTCCTGCCACCTCTAATGATGACTTTCAGAATGTAATGGTTGCTGCTTCACTTTAGTCTCCTAATCTTAGGCAACTTGACTTTTGTTCATCTGGACAAATATAAACCTATAGCATCTAGGGAAAGGGATTTGAGGAAACAGTTTCCAGTATAGTCAATATGCTATGGAGCAATCCAGCACAAGTACCCTAGGACATGCCAAAGGGGTCAGACAACTCATCCTAGAAGCTGGAGGAATGACCAGCAGGGTAAACTTTCACCTACAGAAGACAGGAGATGGGAGGTAGCTTGCAGGCAAATTTCTTCCTTGGTTCTCTCTTTGATAGAACATTCTTGGGCAAGTCTTCCATAGAGCCCGTCCACAGACGTTTTATATGGCCAAGCACTTGGCTATGTCTTTTCAGGTTCATGAAGCACAGGCCAGGTTGGTAACATATCATTAAATATTTGGTTTCCATTCTTCCCTATCTCATTTCTCCTTTTCTCTTCTGTTGATGCCCTGGGTTTGCATCTTTCAATAAAGCATCAGCACTTCAGCCTTCCCAAGAAACTCCAGCTAAAATAGTACCCATTAAAAAATTGCAATGAAAACAGGACTGTGAGTTAGATGAATTGATGGTGGGGGCTATGATTCATGTGAGGCTCAGTTCATTTGTATGTGGTGGAATTATAGCATTAATAGTGTTTTAAGAACACACTAATCATAATTTTTCTTCACTGAAAATGTCCCTGAACAAGTATTTCTCTGAGATAAAAGGGATGGATCAGGAGAGCAGAGATCCTTTTAGTCAACAGATGACTTGCGACTTTAACTCTCAGCAAGAAAATACACTTAATGAAAACATTGCTCTCTGGCACTTTTCTGAGTAATAACCCTGCCATATCTCAAAATGCAGTGAAAAGCCTGTTATTTGTATTTGCGTATCTGTGCCAATCTGAGTTTTCAAAATATTATGATGCTTAGAGTAAAGAAACTGCCTTGCTCTGTAGCTCTGTATATTCAGCCCTTGCTAATCCACATATTTCCCTGGATGGATAGGTGTAGTACCATTACATCTTACTTGCTAATTAATCAATTAGAGAGACAGGTAGGAGACTCTCCACCCCCAGCCCCATGTTTAAAACCATTTTCTTTTTTTGAGACAGAGTCTCACTTTGTTGCCCTCGGCGTCAAGAGAGCCATGGCATCATAGCTCACAGCAACCTCAAAATCTTGGGCACAAGTGATCCTCTTGTCTCAGCCTCCCAAGTAGCTGGGACTACAGGCATCTGCCACAATGCCCAACTACTTTAGAGACGGGATCTCACTCTGGCTCAGGCTGGTCTTGAACTGGTGAGCTTAATCAATCCACCCACCTAGGCCTCCCAGGGTGCTAGCATTACAGTCATGAAACACTGCGCCTGGCCCTAAAACCATTTTTAAAGTGATAACACATGCATATTATAAAATAGAATGGAAATTGTGCAAATATTCTTAAGATAAAACATGAGGTTTAGATTGTGGCAATTCCCTCCTCCTCACCCATAGTTTATGGTTCTCTTGCTATTAGGAGTTCAGTCAAAATTGTCGAGAACAACTTCAGGTTAAAGACTCTGTATGCTGACTCTCCTTGCCTTTCATTCTTTTGCCTATTTTTAATATATGGGCTTTGGCTTTTTTTCTTTCTCTTTTAAGTGAGAAAGTCATTTCAGTGGAGTTTCTATGAATGGAACTCAGAATTGGAATATGATCAAGTGAAGGTCAGGATCCCAGTTGTTCCCTGGAGGAGCCTATCTTCCCAGGGAAGGAGTTATTGTGAAACTGAAGTAAGTCACAGGGTCCAGAATCCATCGTTGCGTGACAAGACGATAGGACGCTGCTAGTCAAAATGTTAGTAGTTAATCCAGAAAGTGAGATTGAAGTTTCAAGAGAAACTGTATATGGGAATGAGTGCATATAGGTGACTGTGTTTCATAGCAAATCAGTGCAGGGAACATTGAAATGCAGTCACAGTTGCCTCAGTGAGTAGCAATAGCTTTAATTTTTGAAGGCACGCTTCCCCCCACCCCCACTACTCATCAATCCAGACACCCTCCCTCCCCCAGGGCCCATGAAACCCCAACACTGTTCTATAACATTCCAGTAAGCATTCCCTGGATTTTCCCCTCTGAAGGTGGTGATAATTATCTCAAAAGAGTAACATTTCCCCTATCACCTGTTTACAGAAGAAATGTCTGAATAAATATTTAAAATTACCCCCTCCTTCACAGCAAAATTGCCTTTAGGTTAGTTAACTCGCTAATGCTTTTTAAGCATGAAGGGGTATAAGGGAGTGGGAAGGGTTGAAGTGAGGACTGACTTTGCTCAGCTTCGCCAGGGACTTCAAGCAAGTGGCCTTTCCTTTCACAGAACCCAAGTCGTTTCTCTGGGCCTGAAAGTCACAGTCAGGGACCGGAAGCGGCCACACACAGCCATGTGTACATTTATTGAAGAACGGCCCCGAAAGGTCGCCCAGGGACAGAGGCTTGGCAGTGCTGCGGGGAGGCCGCCAGGCAGCAGGTCCCTTCTAATTCCGGTCTACAGCGGTGCTCCTGACCGCTGCGCTCCGGGCTGAGCGCTGGAGCCACTCGGGGCCACCTTTGGTGTCCAGCTCGCCCACCCGCGCTGGATTGAGCAGGCGGGGGTGTTTCTAGGGCGCTCTGGCCGGTTGATGTCGGTCAGGGTTTCCACTGGGTGATCTCCGGACACCAGGGGTTCCCGCAGAGGAGAACCCACGCTGTGGGACTCCGCGTAACTGGCGGGGGCGCAGTGCGCCGGATCCCCAGCTCTCTGGGCGGTGCAGGAAGGGTAGCGCGGCAGTGTGGGTGCGCAGCGGGAACGCCGGTCCACTCCAGCCCGGAGGACCGGAGGGCTCCGGGGGCGGGAGCCCGAGCGCCGCCCCGCCCCACCCCGCCCCGCCCGCCAGCGCGCCCCGCCCGTGGAGAGGAGGGGCTGCGGCGCGGCGGCCCACTGGAGGCGCAGCTCGGCCGCCGCCACCGCTGTCTGTGCTCGGGATCGCGGCTCGGCCCAGGCGGCGCCCGGCACTTTGCCCCTCCGCCCGCCCGCGCGCCTGTCTGCCTGCCCCGCCGGCTCCCGCCTCCCGCCGCAGCCTCCGCAGAATCCACGCGCCGCTGCTCGCCCTTCAGGTAGGTGCCCTGGCTGCAGCAGAGGGGATGCCCGGGCGGGCACGGTGGTGACGGCACCGCGGCCCGGGGGCATTGTGCGTGTCCGCCGGGCCAAGGACCCGGAGGGACGCATGGGTGGGCAGCCGCAGCTCGGGGCCCCGAAGGCACCTTTGGCCCCCGGAGGCTCTGTGGGTAGGATCGCCCGGGCGCCCGGGAAGTGGGGCGGCGGTGTCAGTCCATTCCCGCGGCGGGGTGGGAGGGGGCGTCTGTGTCACCGTGCTCCCCCACCGCCCGCCCTCCCGCTCGGTGCCGGGGAATTCCGGGCACCTGGCACTTGCGCCCACGTTCCCCTGCACCGCCCGGCGCCCCTTCTTCCCGCGGGCTGGCTGGGCATGGAAGCCGGGGCCGGGAGAAGAAGGACTGATGTAATTGTCAGCGGAAAACCGAAGCCGCTCGGGTGAGAGCGCCCGCGCCAGCGCTGGCTGACGCCTACGCCGCACCTTTCAGGGAATCCGGGAGCAGAGAGGAGCGGCTGGGAAGTTGTGCATTGGGTTTATTGTGCGCGCGCACTGCGGACTGCCCTCGCGGGGCACCCCGCTCACCCCCTGCTGGCGCCCCTGCAGCCCCCCCTGCAGCCTTCGTCCACACTCCCGGCCAGGGCCGAGGCCGCCTTCCCTGGTTCAGACCGGGACAGGGTTTGCATTGCAGTCAGGACGTGCTTCCCCTGCAGCAAGCCGGGAGCTGCCCGCAGATCGTGTCGCCGGGGACGCTGGGGGAGGAGGGGACAGGAGCCCTGAGGAGGAAGCCGGAAAGAAGTAATGACACCAGCAGATTTTTTTCTAAGCCTCTACTGTAACTAGACACATCTGCAAGACACCTTTTAAGCTGGTTTTTGAAAGTTATAGCCTGATTCTGATTTTGTGGCAATTTTGTGATATACCTGAACGGTTGCTTAAACATAGAGACCTAAAGCTGGGGAAAGCATTACATAATGGCCATGAAGCAAAACTAAGTGAACCCACTGGGTCTTCCGGACACAAAGTCCTCCTATGAGGCTTTTTCTCTATAAGAATTAACATTTTTAAACTGCTGGGCTAAGTTTAGCAAATTTTATATTATATTCAGTTATGATTGTTTTCAGAATAACAATTTTTCTTGAACATATTAATGGTAATTGTATATATCATAGATGATTAATAAGTGTAGTCTTCCCAGGTAAAATTAAGACATTTCTCACCCTAATACCATTAACTTTGTCTTCCTCTCTTGTTTTGTTTTGTTTTCCTTCTTTCCTCCCCCTACTTTTTTTTTTTTTTTTTGGAAGCATTTCTACAGTTTTGGGTACTGCAAGCTCACAATGTTGATACTCCTATCAAATCTTACAGCATTGCAGATACAAAGACTAATAATAAATGAAACTGAAGACCTCGCAGTAACTCTGCGAGTGAGCAGGGTTCCCAAGGTCGAAGGGAAGCTGCAGTCTAACTCAGCCGTAATCACTCAGCGAAGCCCTCACTGGGTTACAAGAGAGGCATCGATTGGCAGAATGTTATTCCTATTAAACATTTTTTCTCAAAGTAAAAGCAAAATATTTTCAAATTAAAAACTTTGCTTTTAGAAAACCTAGAAATCTTGTTTTTCATGTATTTTCTAGGTGTGATGTTGATAACTCAATTATACATCCAGTGGATGGATTACTTTGGGGATATTTGTTTCACACTGTGATGGTTTATCAAATGCCTCTGGCTTCAGTATGATGTAGTTCTGTTGAACTTTACAGGATTGCATAAGTCTAAGTTTTCTAATTTCTAGATTGCTTTAATCTTAGGTTAATTTTACTTCAAGAAGAAGGGTAAGTTCCTTCCAAGATGAAATGTTTGTAGTTGGAGGTCTGTGTTACCACTGCAGATACAGAATACGTAACATGCATAAGTAGATAAAAGTTTCATGTGCCTTTATTCTCAGAAACTGTTGGACTAGGGGGAAGATTTAGTTTGGAAAGATAAGGCATAAATTCTCAAAAAGGAGGGTTTTTTCTTTTTTTTTTTACTGCCAAGGTTAAGTAATCATTATACTTTTAAAAACGTTTTTAAATCATTATACTTTTAAAAACGTTTTTTAAAATCTTTTTATTATCTGTTTTATTTATTCTTTTTTGGGGGGTGAATTTTCTTTCACTCAACATTATATCTCTGGGTTTCACTTATGTTAATATTTATGTAGATGTAGTTCATTAATTTTTACTATAGTACAATATTACATTGTGTGTCCTATAACACACTATGTTTCTCTATTCTGCCTGTGACCATTTGTTCATTGTTCTTTATTTTTTAAAAAATTGGAAACACTGTTGTTTTATTATTCATGTTTCATATGTGCAAGTGTTTCTTGGGGGTAAATGCCAAGGGAAAAAATTGCTGGTTTGTAGGGTATGTGAATATTCAACTTACTAGGTATTGTCAAATTATATTCCAAATGGTAGTATTAACTTACACGAGCCAGGGAAACAAGCAGACACATATACATGCATGTATGTGTTGAAATACACATATCCTTTTTTTTAAAAAGAAGAGAATACTGAACCTAAAACTTTGGATGGGCAGTTATCTACTGGGTGAACCAAAAGGATGGTATGGAGAGGGGCACATACGTGACAATAAGTTATTAATAATGACCTAGTACTGGGTTCAGTGGGAAGTTCATAGGTGATCATCATTTACTTGTACCCCTCCAATCCAAGCAGAATGTGTTCCAAGTGGATTCTTGAAACTGAAGATAGTATCAAACCCTGTATATACTTTTTATTTATATATGTATATATATATATTCCTGTAATAGTTTAATTTATAAAGGAGGCACAGCAAGAGGTTAATAACTATGACAAATAATAAAATACATTACAAAATTTTGCAGAATATTTACAAAATATTCTGTACGTGTTGACCACATCTGTGTAAACTTTTTATATTTATTTTTTTTTATTTTTTGAGACAGAGCCTCAAGCTGTCACCCTGGATAGAGTGCTGTGGCATCACAGCTCACAGCAACCTCCAATTCCTGGGCTCAAGCGAGTCTCTTACCTCCGCCTCCCAAGTAGCTGGGACTACAGGCGCCCACCACAATGCCTGGCCATTTTTTGGTTGCAGCCATCATTGTTGTTTGGCAGCCCGGGCTGGATTTGAACTCACCAGCTCAGGTGTACATGGCTGGAGCCTTAGCCCGTTGAGCCACAGGCACCGAGCCACAGGGAATATTTTTTTTTTAAATAATTTTATTGAATCATAATTATGTACATTGGTGCAATCACAGGGCACGATTCATATACATTCAGAAATATTTTGATCA
>CAUYON010028349.1:0-17499 GCA_963573935.1 Arctocebus calabarensis
TTTTTTTTTGAGACAGAGCCTTGAGCTGTCACCCTGGGTAGAGTGCTGTGGCATCACAGCTCACAGCAACCTCCAATTCCTGGGCTCAAGCGAGTCTCCTGCCTCTGCCTCCCAAGTAGCTGGGACTACAGGCACCCAACATCCAGCCATTTTTTGGTTGCAGCCATCGTTGTTGTTTGGCGGGCCCGGGCTGGATTCGAACCCGCCAGCTCAGGTGTACTTGGCTGGAGCCTTAGCCTGTAAAGCCACAGGCGCCGAGCCAGGGATTGGCTTTTTAAGCCATGTGCACTCGCTTGGAAGGCAAAGCCTTTCTCAGTGCTGGGCTTTCAACCACCCCCTCCTGGGACTCCTCGCAGCCTCCCCGACAGTTGGCACCCCTTCAGCTCTCTGAATAGTCCCCGAAAACCCTTCAATAAATATAATTTTGTAGTTTTATTTGGGTATAATTTGTGTGCAATAACATTGCACAATCTGGCTTTTCTGGTATAATGTATGTTCAGCTTGCTTCAGAGATTCTCTCACATTGTCGTTACCAGTCCCTTTTCCTTCTTATGGCTAAGTCTGGTTCCTTTGCAGGGACACACCGAGATTTCTCTGCTTCTCCTCATGGGCACCTGGGTTGTAGCCGGTTTTAGACCATAAGGGATAAGGCTGCTATGGACATTCTTTTTTTTTTTTTTGAGACTGAGACTTTTTGTTTGATGTCACAGCTCACAGCAACCTCAAACTCTTGGACTTAAGCAATTCTCTTGCCTCAGCCTCCCAAGTGGCCGGTATGACAGGCACCTGCCACATGCCCGGCTGTTTTTTGGTTGTGGTTGTCACTGTAGTGTGGCAGGCCTGGGCTGGGTTCGAGCCTGCCAGCTCCAGTGTATGCAGCTGGCACCTTAGCCGCTTGAGCTACAGGCACTAAGCCAGCCTGTTATATGTCTTTTTGTGGATGTGTATTTCCATTTCTCTAGGGCAAATTCCTACCGGTGAAACTTGTTGGGTCACAGGGTGGATGCATTTGTAATATTTCTTTAAAAAAATACCTGCTGAACAGTTCTCAAATGTAGATAAACCAAGTTAGGGCTCCACGGGCAGCGGATCAGTGGTACACTTGGGCCAACTGCTCCATGCTCCCCTGGAGAGCTGGTGCTTTCATTTTAGCTACCCCTGTGGGTATGAAACAACATCTTGTTGTGGTTTCAGCCTACAGCTCCCTAGTGACCAGTGCCATCAAGCCATCACACTGTGTTTTATCAATATCCCCCGTATCCGCCTCTAGACAGTGGCATTCAAAAGCAGGCACCACGTTTGTCACCCTCATCCTAGGCCCAGCATCTCTTTAGGTCCAGACACACAGTCAGCTGTTTACACAATGAACACATCCTTCAGAAATAAACGCTGGACATGTACACATAGCCCCAAACCCTGGAAATCAAGTTTAAATAGCTACAGACAAGAAAATCAAGACCAGCAAGTTCTCGCCCAGGAAGATGTACTCCCCAGACCCGCACCTGGCCCTGTCCAGTGTTTCTGCTCCCTCTTACCTGACTGACCTATCGGCAGGTGAGAGCCCCTTCCGCTCCCTCCTCTGGGAAGTACTTTCTGCACTTTGGATGCTGGGGTGCCACTTTCCTATCATCTGCTGCCTCTGTCTCCCTGGCCCGGGGGTTCTCCAGGACTCAGCATGGGAACCACTTGGGGCTTGTCTACGCACACAGTGACCCGCTCATGTCTCTCCTGTGTGGAGACCCTCACATCTCAGCCCACGCGTGCCCCTGCACACCTCTCCCCGTCTCACAGCCATCTTCTGTGGGTGGAACTGTTTTCCACATGGCAGGCTGCGGCCTAGCCCTTGCAGTGTGAGTTGCCCCTATTTGGAAGATGGCCCTTTGCGGGGTGAGCAAGTTCAGGTGAGGTACAAGAGCGCCAGGGACCGACGGCCTGGCCTGGAGCTGGAGGAGGCGAGGGCGGCCCCAGCCCTGGTCTCAGAGGACGCACGGCCCTGCTGCACCTCGATTCCAGACCTCTGGTGTCCCGAGCAGTGAGAAGAGTCCTGCAGTTTCGAGACACCTGGTTTGTGCTGCCCTGTGAAAGTGGCTCCGAGGAGCAAATAGGCCATCGGAGTCTGACAGGCCCAGAACTGTGCTCCCTGCCCGGCCTACTCCTCACACGGACTCCACGGCAGCCCTAGTGGGAGTCCCCACTGTGCTTCCCGTCCCTCACGCCGCAAGTCCTGCCCCCCAGGAAGTGGCCCCCTGCCAGGTTCTGGATGACGCCTGCGCATTCCTCTCCTGCTCCCCGGGGACTGCTGTGGCTGTGCATCATCGTTCCCGCCTGTCCCAACGGGTCTTCCCGCCGCCTCCCTCAGTCTCCTCCCAACTAGTGGCCACAGAGTCTGATACTCTGCCGGTCACGGCAGGTTGACCCTCTGCCTCCCACGGTCCCCGGCTCTCAGGGTAACACCCCGAGTCCTCTGCTGCCTGCCGCTGGCCTGTGCCCAACCTCACTGCTCCCAGCCACCCCGACCACCACACTTGCCCTCCTGCCACCTCACCAAGGCGGGGTGCTCTCCTCAGGGTACCCTGAGTCTGCCTGGCACACCTGTCACCTCCTTCCAGGCTTTGCTCCACACCTCCAGGAAGCCAGCCCTGACTGCCCCTTTAGAAACACTGCCATCCCCAGTCCCTGCTGACCTGTCCCCCCCGACCCGATCCCCATAATATCATCACCTGTGAGTACTCCATGTCTACAGCAGCTCTCTGAGGGTGGTGCTATCGCAACCGCCTTTCACAGATGGGGAAACTGAGGTACAGAGAGGCTGATGTTCCCTGTTATACGAGGGTAAGTGGCAGAGAGTTTGACCCCAGCTGCACTCTCCTCATCCTGCCTCGCCTGACCACTGCCTGGCCCGGCCTCTCGGTGGTGTGAAAGCTGTCTGGGGGGACTGCGTTCTCTTGTTTGCTGCTCTGACCCCACTGCTCAGAACAGAGCTGGGCAAAGAGTAGGCACTCAAATATTTGTTGAATGAATGAACAAATGAATTATTCTCAAAGGTGAAAACAAAGACATTGACTGTGCCCTTGATACAAAGATAACAGATTCAGAGAAAATAAACAAGCCGGCGCAATCCTGTGCTCAGAATCTGCTGTGCGAGGGGTCGACAGACGCAGGGTTCTCGGGCTGCCGGCAGAAGCCAAGTTGGGGTTTGGCCCCTTCGGCCTGAGCATCGCAGCCTTGCCCCCCCTCCCCCGCCAAAGGCCACAGGAACCATGGAGAGCCACCAAGTAACGGTCCTGGGAACACCTGCAGGGGCTACGGGTACCACAAATGGGGCCACCCGTTTTCCCAAACCAAACTCTACTCTGTGACTTCAGCAAATTCTCTCTCCACCACATTTGTGAAAACTTTGTAGGAATGGCAAACAGATTTGGGGACTAAAGCCTAAAGTGAATCTAAAGCTAAGGCGACAGCATACTAAATAAAGAGACGATAAATGCCACTTTACACATCTCAGTTTTAGTAAATGAATTCCCTACCCTTAGTTTCCATTTACTAACTAACACACAGCCTCTAGAAAATGTGAGATCTCGCACTGCTACAGAGAATGTCTGAACCGACTGCAGATAAAGTAATTTAAAAGTCTGTATGTATTATCGGGTTCTCCAGCCAAATGTTTGATAGTCAATTCCCAAGTCCCCCAACCACAGTTTGATTGGATTTGATCTGAATTTGTCATAAATGCGCAAAGGTGAGTGAGATAAATTGTGAAACGTACATTTGATTTTCACCCCGTTTCCTAGTATACACTCTGATGATCTTTGGGGTCCCACAGTGAGGTATTCAGTATGTTGTGAGCTGCCTGATGGCGGCAGCCCCAGGCAGCTTCAGGATGGAGAATGGGACCAGAGGGCTGGGACTTCCAGCCCCACCCCCAACTCAGCCTCCAGGAGAGGGGAGGAGATAAGGGTTAAGCTGATCATCAAAAGCCAGGAAAGGGATTTAATCAATCATGTCTATGTCACAGAATCTTCCATAAAACCCCAAAAGGGGCTCGGCACCTGTGGCTCAACAGGCTAAGGCGCCAGCCACGTACACCTGAGCTGGCGGGTTCGAATCCAGCCTGGGCCCACCAAACAATGGCGGTTGCAACTCAAAAATGGCCAGGTGTTGTGGCGGGCGCTTGTAGTCTCAGCTACTTGGGAGGTGGAGGCAAGAGACTCGTTTGAGCCCAGGAATTGGAGGTTGCTGTGAGCAGTGATGCTACGGCACTCTATCCAGGGTGACAGCTTGAGGCTCTGTCTCAAAAAAAAAAAAAACCACAAAAAAAAAACCCAAAAGGATGGGGTCAGGGAGCTTCCAGGTAGCTGAAAACATGGAGGTTCCTGGAGGGAGGCACACGGAAGCTCTAGCCCCTTCCCCACCCCTTGCCCTGTGCACCTGCTTCTGCATCCTCTGTGATATCACTTAGAATAAACTGGCAAACATGTATTCTGCGTTCAGAGTTCTGTGAGCTGATCTAGCAGATGGATTCAACTCCAGATGGGACTATGGGAATCTCAATTTGTCAGCAGAAGCACAGGGGGCTGGAGACTGGCATCAGAAGCAGGAGGCCGCCTTTGGGACTGAACTGAACTGGAGCACACCCAGCTGGTGCCAGCTGCAGGCTGACCGCTGGCACGCGTGGTCCCAGAAGTCCACCGTGTGGGTTGTGAGAGCAGAGAAAAGCAGTTTGTGTGTTTTCCACTTAGCGGCACTCAATAAATCTGCATGTAGTTGGATTTCACTGGAAAGGAATTGGCAGATGCTGAGAAATTCTCATATGCACCAATGGGTAGGTAACAGGTCAGTTATGTGGAGGGGCCCACCTGGAGGTCAGTCTGGCTGGACCAGACACTCCGGCAGAGCAGGAGTTAAATACTCTGCTGTTAAATACTAAACACTAAGTTACCCATGGATCACCACAACCAGACTCTCAAAGGGGGCAAACATATCAGAATCTCTGTACCCTTTTTATTAAATCCTCCAATTTCAATTCTTTTAAGAGATGATTTTTTTCCCATTTACATCCAATTATACATATTTTTTCTTATCCTATCGCTTCCTGTCTTACGTTTTCTGTTTTAGTGTTTCTTCTTTTATTCCCTTACTCTTTACAGATTTTCTTTTTTTAAGAATTTTTCTGGTGATCTGTAAGCTTTACTTCCATCTTAAATTATTTGGGTCATGTTCCTTGTAATTTACATGATAGCCATTAACTTCTTTTCTTGATCAGGCAATTTAGAATGATGTGTGCGTACCTCCACCCCCACTCTGAAATCTAACAAAATTAACACACTTCTTAAAAAAAAAAAAATCAAGGCATTATTGGAAAGGAAAGGAGGTGATCTGAGTAGGGAATAATGGGAAGAAGTGGGGGTTATAACATCGTTTTTACTTCTATGATATGCCTTTTATAATTTTACATAACGTATGCAAGTCCTTCTTTTCCACCCACCTGCCCGTATCTTCTGCCCCTGCTGTCAGGGTTGGCCTCCATCAATCCTGAGGCCAGAAGTCCAAGATCAAGGGCGTGAGTGTACCCGAATTGCCAGGAACCTCCCTCCCATCAATCTCTGCACAGGTGACAAGGCTGTTTTATGTTCCCAAGGTTTACTTTTGATAACCGTATTGCCCACAGTTGCTCAGTCACTCCATGAGACGTTTGCCACCTTGCTCCTGCCCTCACGCCCCAGGTCCTCACCCTGTTCTCAACAGCTCAGTTTTGCTCAGTCCCCAAACCCCACTGCAAAGCAAGTCCCTTCTCCAAGTGCTTCAACAGCGGAGAACATGTGTTTGCAGACTTCACACCTGAAGAACAATTTCCATAGGTTTTATACATTTGGTCATATTTTTATTCCCTCAACACTCTACACAGGGCATCCCCCAAGCCCCCATTCACAGGGAACATGGGAAACGTAACTAACAATCCTTTTACGTACAGCACATTCACTATGCATCGGCCACCTCTTTCTACACGTACAGCGTCTTCTCTCCCACTCCTGGCAAACACGGTCCCAGATTGCCGCTGCTATAATTTTTTTCCTATGCATGGTGACTTTTGGGATACCCTGTAGATATTTTTCCAGTGTATTCTAACACTGAGTATTTGTGTCTTATTTTTCCTCATTAGAAGTGACTTTTTCTCCTTGGATACCTGAAGAATTTCTGTAGCCACAAAGTTCTACAGCTTTACCGATGTATCTTGATATTGGTCGGTCTGATTGGTTTTCCTGGAAAATGGGGCTTACCCTCTAGTAGCCTCCTAGGGCTGCCACACGGAGTGGCACAAAGCTACACGCATTTATCCTCCCGCAGTTCTGGAGGCCAGAAGTTCAAGATCAAGGTAGTGGCAGGGCTGTGCTCCCCACAGAGGCTCCTAGGAAGGATCCTTTCTCATCCCTTCCACCTCCTGGTGGAGTGGCAGTCTCCAGGATGGAGCATGACAGGAGACATGCCCCAGGTTTTCTGCTCACGCTGTGCCCACAGGAGCCATGACTCACTTTGGACACCTGCCAGCTCCCCACATCATCCATCTTCAAAGTGAGCCCATCTCCCACCTGCCCAGCGGCCTGTGGAGCTGGCTTGTGTGACACGTCCTCTGCAGCCTGCTGAGGGTTAACACTGGAGCAAAAGCTGCACGAGTGGTCCCTGTGTGCCCAGCAAGGCCTGGCACCTTACCCATTATGGGTTAAGGTGGCTCCAAAGGGCAACTTGCCCAGCACCAAGGCTGGACAGCACCAGTGCCCAGAGCTGACAAAAGCTGATGTATGCAACTCACATGACCCCAAGGCCTCACAGTGTCTCACAGCCTAGATTTAAATATTTGCTGGAGGTGAGATGAAATTCAAACTTGGTGGGGTGAAAGAGGATATAAAGGTGGAGAAAGAAACACACACACACACACACACACACACACACACACGAGAGAAGCTCTTTAGGAGGCACATCAGAGAATGAGAGGTCTTTAAAAGAGGATGAGACATCAGTTAAAAAAAGTACTAATCACACAAATACGGAGACATACTCTTTCTTGGTCATTAAAAGTCACAGAGATAAAACCTACAGATTCCTAAACGAGGACAGCCTACCGTCCCTTGCCTGCGGTCTCTCATGGAAGCGACTGTGCTCACCCCTGCCTCCTGGGTATCACTAGGTACAACCCAGTGCCCAGCAGCCCAGGAGCGAGCCCTGGTGGCCCCCCTCGTGGGGCTGGTCAGTCACACGTCCACTCTCACTGCCCCTGCATGGCCAAGCGCATACAGTGGCAGCAGGAACAAGGCTATTGTCCCTCACACAATAGCCCCAGTGACCAGGGAACTTTCTGCACAGACACTCCAGCCTTCCTCCCTCAGTCTGGATTCTTCCCCAGCCTCTGCAGCCGCCCTTGCAAAACCAGGGAGCAGGAGCAGAAAGGTGGAGGGGGTCAGGCCCAAAGGCGGACTGCACTGTTTCTCTCAGGCGGTGTCTCTGGTGGCCCGGATGCTCAGCACAGCCCTGTCCTTCACGGCGATGCCGGCAGAGCCCGGCTTTCAAGAAGATTCAATTCAGAGTCATGGCCCAGCAAAGCCGGTCCCACACAGGTCGTTTCCGGGATGGATGATTCGAGGAGAGAACTCATCCCAAGTACACAAGGTGTCTGCAGAGTCAGAGGAAGGATGGTGACGCTCCATGGTCTTTCCAGTAAAGAGTCTGAGCAGCCACCAGACACCAACGCCATTTCTGCACGGTGATGTCGGAAACGGACATTCCTCACATGGAATTCTCGCCAAGACCATGACCTCTCTGGTGCAAGAAACCTCAACCACAAAGGGAAAAAAATAAAGCCACCGGTCCCGTAAATTTCATGGCATGCTGGAAACTCAGACTCTCTGGGTGGAGGTTTCCTCCCGGCACCTCACCCCATCTCATGCCAGGAACTTCACCTGCTGCTTCCTTTATTCTAGGAATTTCCAAAATTGTTTCCTGCCTCTGTGGGTTCAAGCCCACGCAGATACACAGACAGCCTGGCTCCAGACCATGTTGTTCAGCCACTGTCAAAGACACCAAAATACACGAGTCTCAAACTCAGGGGACACTGTGCCCCGAGAGCACGACGTGAAATGACTCAGAAGCACCGGGCAAAGGCGTGGGTCCTCCTTCACAACCTGGGAGGAGAGAAGGCCGGGAGAGGCCCAGCGTCCTGACCCACAGAACCTGCCTCCCACCTTCCCAGAATACAGTAACTGGTAACAAACCCTCCTTCCCTCGGGAGCTGAGGTCCTGCATTCTGCTGGTCACTGGCTTTTATTCTGATCCTGCAGCCATCACCTGAGGCCTTGAGGGCACCCTCAGGGCAGACATAGGACCCCGAATGTCTAGACAGACCCAGGGTGGCAATGGTGACGGCGCCAGGGTCCTGGCACAGTGGAGAGTCCAGTAGCACCTGTCCTTTAAAGCTCCTTTCACGAGAGACCTAGAAACTACAGGGATTGAGCAGGTTATTTTTTCTCTCAACTTCTTAAAAGTGGCAAAACTCAAAACATGCTCCCTCCCCTCACACTAAGCGCCCAGTGGAGGCCGCCTCCTGTCCATTCTCCCTCGCCTTTCCTCCCAGCCCGCTGAGATGGGTCCTCACCTCAACCCTCCATGGCCGGCCAAGCGCCCCAGGGACCTCAGAGCTCCAGACCTGGCCTCCAGGCTGACCCCCGGCCAGGTGGCACTGCCACAGAGGACCGATCTGTCCATGAAGCTTCAGAAACATGTCTTGTTAGTCACATGATGGCACAGCCCTGTTTCTTAGTCTCCTTTTTGCCCCATAGTCCTAGGCTGATAGAAATTAACTAATTACTTGTTCCTTCAGATGGGAAAATACACTTGAGCTTCACCTGGGAATGGAGGGAAAGCCGATTCAGGGAGTAAACTCAGCAAGAAGTCAGAAGTAGCTGGAGAAAGTTCAACAGGCTCATAAACTCCTAATGTGTGTGTGCAAAGAATATTTAGATTTTCTAGAATTGGCTAGGGGACGTTAAACTTGGTTAACTTTCCAGCTGCTTTATAAGTAGCCCCAAACTTACCTCTTAAACATCCACGTATACCCAAAATGATGCGTCAGAGAGGCTGTCGGTAGCCCATATTCCTCGGGCACTCACTTCAGCTTCTGGTGTTTCCTGTAATGTCAGGGGTGAGCCTGGCTAGCATCTAGGGCAGGCCTGAGGTGCTGGAGTGAATGCTCCTGGGACCAGTCCTCATCCAAAAATAAACATCTGCTTCCTCACTCCCCAGGGAGACGGTTCTGAGTGCGCTCGGTGGTGACTCCCACAAGTCCCCAGTGGGGCTGAGCCCCAGCTGTGCAATTCAATAACTCATTGTGCAACGCACCTTGTATTGCTTCCTCCATGCCTCAACTCCCTTACCCCACTGGTGTCTCAGGGACAGTGAGAGAAGGTTCCCTTTTATTCTGCTGTGATCCAAATGCTTGTGAATCCCATCCCCAAATTCATATATTGAAACCTAATCCCTAATGGTGCTGGTATCAGGAGGTGGGGTCTTTGGGAGGTGAGCAGATCATGAGGGCGAAGCCCTCATCAATGGGATTAGTGTCCTTATAAAAGCATCCCAAAGAGCTCTCTCGTCCTTTTTTCCCAAGTGAGGACACACAGAAGGTGTCATTTCTGTGTACCAGGCAGTCCTTGCCAGACACTGAATCTGTCAGCGCTCTACTGACTTCCAGCATTCTGGATGGAGGAATAACTGTCTGCTGTTTTAAGCAGCCCAGTCCATGGTATTTTGTTGTAACGGCCAGAATGGATAAAGGCCAAGTATCCTTTAGCTCAGAGAATAAGAAAGAAAGAGGAAAACAGGTCAAGAAAGCCACACGCCTCCCAAGGCCACAGGCCATGTGAAGACCACAGACCTGCCACCTGGATGAAACCTCGGCACTGCTCGTCTTAATCTTCAGTTGATGCATTGGGCAATAATCCTCCAGAAGGCCATTTGCTAATTGCTGCAATAAGGTAAAATGTTGCATTAAGGGGAAAAATTGGGTGATTAATCTAGTTAGTGATTAGCAAGCCTGAGATTTCTCAGATATTACTGTCTCTTTTTCAGCAGGTTAATAGATAGGAAAATTAGCAGATAATTTAAATAATGGCTCATTTAACACAACGATTCCTAATTACATTAGCAGCCCATCTGCTGAAGTCTCCCCGGCAAGCGGAAACCACGGCAGACAGCAGCGGCCTTTTTGGCCCCGCCACTTGGGGCTGTTTGCCCACAGTGATTACATGTGATTGTAGGCACTGATTTTGTTAATCAGGCTCTTTCCACGCTTCAGTTCTAGAAATGAATCTCATTTACTTAAACACGTCTTGTTGAAGAAAGCAAAAATAATTGCCACACACCATTTCCCCACAGTCTAAAATTAAGGTTGTCTTTATAAAGGGAAAAAATCATTTTCCAAGAGCATCACTTAACACAAACAGATGTTGCAGAACTTAGCTAAGAGGAGCTTGATTATACAATTTACTCCGGCTGCGTGCGCGCGCGCGGTTGCGTGGAGCCCTTTCACTATTGCCGCACAGGCTCCTACTAGAAAAACACATGTTGGGAGACACGTGGACACCCCGGCTCCTTTTGGAAAGACCACGACTGCCAAATGGAGGCTGGGGAGGGACACAGGCTGGCTGGCTGCCTCTGAACACGGAGATGATCTTCCACCGAGTGCTCCGTGTGGAGAGCTGCAGAGGCTGATGTTGAGCGCACTGTATTCAGCGTACAGGAGCCCTCTGTTTTAAGAGCCTCGAAGATAAAAGCTGAGCCCCCAAATCACAATCACAGGCACTTGGGAGCTGCCACTACCTGGTTACCAGAAGAGGGGACCTTCCTAAGTTTCAAAACTTTGCAAACAACCCTTCTGGTTATAAAGAGTGGAAAAGACAAATTTCTAAGGCCGAGAGAAATTTTATTCCAAACCCAAAATCAATGCCCTGAAATAAGCTGGCAACCATGCCCATTCTCAGGATTCATGCTCCAGCTAAGGTCCCAGGACACTCCCCGTAAGTAAGCCATCCAGAAAAAAATAACGGCTGGGTTCAAAGCCCAGACCCACGGGCTGTCGGGCTGTCTGAGGTGTGCATAGCCTCTCTGAGCCTCAGTGCTGTCATTCGTCAATTGGGATAACGAAGAGTGCTGCTCTGAGTGGCATCTGAGGTCATGTGTGTCATACCCCTACCAGGGTGCCTGGCACACTGACACATTTTAATTTCTCTAAGATGTTTTCTTGTCACAGGGCTAACTCTTGATACATCACTCTGCCCAACATGACCATCCATCAGACTGTCACTCCTCTCTTCCACTTGCTGCCACAACCTCCGTGCCCAGGCATGGTGTACCATCAGTCCTCCGCGTGGCACTGGGTGGAGCCGTGCATGGAACATGTAACAGAGGCCTGGGTGTCAGCAGCACCTGCACAGAGCTGCCACAAGGCAGCGCCCCCTGATGCTCCAGTCCCAAGGCATGAAGGCTGTTGTCATGACGCCTGCCTGTTCCTCCTGGCCCTGGTGAGTGGCCGCCCCATCCCCGGCTGCCCAGTTCTCCTGCTTCCCCTGAGCCCCCACCTTCCCATGCAGGGCACCGCCAGTGGCTGTTTCTATCCCTCTGGGGCCAGCCGGCTGTGGAACTGGTACCTTTTTGGTGACAAGGGACCCAGGCAGAGACAAGAAGCAGAGGATGGGGGTGCAGTGACAGAAATGCAAATACCACGCCCTTAGGAGCCCATAGCCCCCGCCCCATGCCCTGTCCCCACTGCACCCCTATGGGGGCTTCTGTCACAGGCAGACTCCTTACTGTCTATGCTGAACAGAGGGACTGCCATGGCCAAACGGCCAGGACACTCCCCAGCCAGCTCAGGAGAACAACAGAAGATTTGCTTACCACTGGCGGGAATTACTGGTGCCCTCCCCCAGCAGGCAAAGGGGCCTCCCGGTTATCTGGGGCTTTAAGTGCCCTTCATCCCTTGAGATGGATCCAGCACACACTTCCTGAGTCCCCCTTTGGTGGAGGCCAAGGCGTGGGGAGTGTGCTCACTTAGAAAAGAAAGAGAAAACAGCCCTCTAGGCCCCCACTTTCATAAAGGTGTGTCTCGGGGTTTTCCAGCTCTTGGGCATACTCTTACAAGAAGATGTTGACTCAGGCGGCTTTACCCAACATTCTGCACTCTGTTCATTCATGCACGCTCCTGGGTCTGGGACAAGACATTGACACCCACATCCCTCCCTTAGTGACAGACAAGCTCCCAGGCCCCAGGGCTGTGATCACCAAGTGCTGCCTAGCTAGTGACCAACAGAGCCCGGGCCACAGTCAGGTACCCTTTCACCACAGGGCTCAGAGCCTGCAGAGTGGCCCTGGCACACCTGAGAACATGGCCCAGGCAGCACTCGATGGCCATAGTCTCCAGGATCACAAGTGTCCAGGGCCCAGTTCTCTCTCTGGCTCTGGGACACAGAAAATAACCATGACTGACAGGGGAGCAGTGGTAAAACATCCTCATGCCAACCAGGCCTCTGGAGGCCAGGGCTGGAGGCCAGAGAGACTGTTTCTTTGCAATGGGGTCTACTCAATGACAGGTGGGCCAGGAGCTTCCCTCTGCTTGATCAGCCCCTGCAGATAACCTCCTCCGGGGACAGACTGGGGGTCAGCAGGGCGGGGAAGCAGAGGAGAGGTAGGAACTGAACAATGTCTCGGGGGCGGGGGGAAGCAGGGCCCCACTAACCTCCCGGGGGCTGTGGCATTTCCCTGGAAGCCTCTGAGGCCACGGTCTGCCTGCCAGCAGGGTACAGTCCTATGATTAAGGAATGAAGACGGATATTTAAACAGTCATGTGTGAGTCACAAGGCTGGACTTCATTCACTGATGCCAATAAAAACAATGATCCTTTTCCCAAGGAAAAGAAAATTCACACTAAACCACTTTTAAGAAAGCAAACTGTTAAAAGGGACAAAGAAACTTTGTTCCCCTATCTTGATGATAGTGGGGGAGGGAGACAAATGGAAAAACATTCTATTAACAGAGGGCTAGTTAGCTTTTCCTTCCCCAAGAGACAACTAAAGCCATCCCCTCAAAGTCCCCCTAGAACCCATTACACATTCCCAAAGATTGCAGGAGACATTTATTTTACCTAAGAACTACCTCTTTCTGCACATTTCCCCCTAGGAGTTTAAACAGGTTCTCATCAAACTTATAATATCTTAACTCTCAAGATATTTTTGGAGTTTCAATAAATGATCCCTTTTGCTCAAGAGTTGTTAACAGCAATTGAAAAGCCATTTCAGATCTGAACTTTTAAAAAAAGGGCATAGTTAACTTCATCCTGGTTTCCAACATTCAAATAGTGTTGCCATTTTTAGTAAATGACGAGAGAGAGAGAAAGGGTATACACCTGCTTTAGCAACAGGTAAGATTTTCAAGGTACTATTATTATGAAATGACAGGTAATAATTTTTTTAAGTGTGGAAAAAATACACATGAAATTAACCATGTTCACCCTTTTTAACTCTAGTTCAGCAGGATTAAGGACGTCCATACTACTGTGCAGTCCTTGGCCACTGTCCAGGTTCTCATCTTGCAAAACAAACGTTTACTCTCTAAACACTCCCCACTCCCCTGTCACTCAGCAACCACCTTCTACTTTCTGCCAGTGCTCAAGGTACCTCGTGTAAGTGGAATCCCAGGGTGCTTGTCCTTTTTGTGACTGATTTAGTTCACTTAGAATAAGGTCCTCAAGTCTCATCCACATGAGGGATGTACCAGAACTGCTGTCCTTTACGAGAACGTGGCATCCTGTGTTGTGAGAAGGGAGGGTTTGTGACCCCACACGCTGCAATCCTAACTCCCAAAGTGATGCTCTTAGGGCCAGGCTTGTAGGAAGTCATTAGGTCATGATGGTGATCACAGGAATGGGATTTGTGCCCTTATTAAAGGACCCCAGAGCTTTCTGGCTCTCCTGTCCTGTGACGGTATGACAAGTAGGCAGTCCACATGTGGAGGAGGGCCCTCACGGGAAACTGATCACACTGGCACCTCGCTCCTGGACTTCCAGCCTCCAAACGAGAATAAATGTGTATTGTTTACAGGCCACGGGGCTGTGATATTTCAGTATAGCAGCCTAAACTATAGCACTCGCATTGATTGCACTTTTTATCTGTTCATCTGTCAATGAATACTGGGTGAGTGCCACCTTTGGCTATTATGAATGATGCCACTGTGAACACAGGCATGAAAATATCTCTTCTAGACCCTGCCTTCAATTCTGTTGGCAGATTCATTTCTCTTCAGTAAGCATTTAAGGCGCTGCTCCCATGTGCCCAGGTCACAGATGTGCTGCCTCTCCCGGAATCCGTGGCCTAATGTGGAGGAACAACACAGAGGCAACCGCAGACAAGGGGTCGGAGGTTTACCTCCAACGTTCAGCCCCAGCCGCTTTCCTCTGCCACCCAAAACACTGACAAAAATCACTCCGTCTGTGTATCAGGCTATTTTTTAAGGTAATAGAACAAGTTTAATACCATGTAAAACAGAATAGGAAGGTAAATTGCCTATCAGAAATGTGAGCTGCCGATTGCACAACCCATTATCCTGAGTTACGCACACGGATGACCAAATAATAACTCTACTGTGTTTAAAACTGACCTGCCCGATGGCCTTACAAGGTTAGCTGCTTGGAGTTTATTTTATCTATGAAAACACATCGTAACATTCTGGCTATGATTAAGGGCTTCGAAAGCAGAAAATGTGACTTAAGTCCCAAGTGTCAGAAAGGTAGAAACACCTCTCAGCAACAGAGACGATCATCCATGAGGATGTTCTTGGGTAATGACTGCTAATCCTAGCGATCTGACGGTCATGGAACGCGGAAGTTTACCTATCCCTAGAGCTTTGCAGCGACATCTTAAAATCTAAATGTCTCCATTTGACATGAATTCTTTGTCTGCAATCCGACTACTCCAAACTTGGAGGGGAGCACTGCAAGGCTAGAGTTCTCCACCCGGTCCCCTCCCCTGCCTTCAGGCCAGCTGTTTAAGAAATTGCTATGTGGTTCATCAAAGGCTTTGATGTTTTTTCTTGTTAAACCCACAAGAAAATAAAAAGTATGTTAATGGCATATGGTGATCAAAGATATCTTTCTCTGTTAAAAGGATTTTTTTTTTTCATAGCCCTTCTGAGTAAATTCCTCTTGGAAAAAAACATGAAATGTCTATTGACCTCAGTACTTCCATGCAGTCCAGATATTTTGAAAGAACACTAACCCAGAAAAGAAATGACAGAGGCAACCCTGTTTGGCTTCTATGCAATGAAATACAGATGTTTTCCTAGTAGGGTATAGAACTGTCATATGGAAATATTCCAGAACATTCTAGAAGTGGGAGAAACCAGAAAGACTTGGGGAAAAAATGCAACGTACTAACTTTGGCAGAATCTTCCACATACCCAGGAAAGCCTGTGTGCATCGCCATTAAATATGTTTGCTGGACACACCTACCATCCTGGCCCGGGCGCCTTTCCATAGCCAAGGGACCACACGCTGCCCACTCAGGACGGCACGGCCCTAACTGCCCTCTTCTCTACAACGTCTGCTGTTCCCTCCTCTGCCAAGATCACACCCACCAGCCTACAGACAGCAGGTTACCTTCCCCTCTTGGGAAACAAACCAGTGTAGACTTCCTTTGCCCCCTGCCATCCTCCAGCTATGCCCTATTTCTCTGCTTTCCTTTACAGCAAACACTGGGAAGAGGTGACTGGGCTCCAGACGCTGTCTCCCTGCTCATAACAGCAGTGCTTCCCTCAGCGCAGCCACTGCCCCTGCTAGAGCTCACCACTGGGTCCTCCCTCCCTGGCCACGCTGAGCTTGGGCACTGTCCAGGACCCCCTGCTTCCCTCGGCTTCCTCGTGTCTCCTTGGTGCCTCCTCCTTACCTCCCTGCCTCTAAGTTTTGGGGTGCTCCAGAGCTCGTGTTTGGACTTCACCTCCTCAGTCTAGACTCGTTCCAGAGGGAGTGCATGGGCTCCCATGAATGACTGCTTGCTCCTCACACTAAACCCTCAAACCCAGGTGTCCCTGGGACCCCAGATGCCATTCAGCCGCTACCAGCTTCTCCTCTGAGTGTTGGGAAAGGCACGCAGCATGGCATTTCCACGGCCACCTCTGCATCCATCCTCCCACTATGTATTCATCAGCGGCATGTTTGCTTTTCTCCAAACCCACGGAACGTGGGCCACACTCCAGTCACATGGGCCTCCTTGGGATTCCTCCAACACACAAGCACTAATCCTCCTCAGGGCCTTTGCACTGGTTGTTCCTTCTCTCTGAACATCCTTCCCCATGCACTTGGCTCCCTCTCCAACACCGGAGATGTCTCCCCAGCCATCTCGGTAAATTACTGACACTGTCCTACCCACAGCACTCCTGGGCCCATGTTTTAAGTTTTTTCATGGCATCTATCACCATTCAGATCCCCAAATTAACAACACATGGTTCTGCCTATCCCTCCCTACCCAGGTGCAAGCTCTGGGGAAGCAGGATTTAGGGGTGCAGTTGCTCACCACTATGTCCTCCTTGCTTAGAACAAGGCCAGGCAAGCCCCAGCTGCACATGAAACATGTTATTTGACGAATGCTCGCAGCCACATGTAGATTTAGTAACTGTCCTACCAAAACAACAGCCAGACCGGCCCCTGGACTAGATTTTAATACATAACACGGAAGGTGAAGCTTTGAAGGAACCTCAGGGTCATCATCTTGTCTTAGATTATTACTAGACCCACCATAGGAACTTAAAATATGTAGAATTCTCAGGCCAGAAAATGGAGCCTAGAACCCTCTTCTTCACCAGGTTCCCAGTAACTGGCCCAGGCCTGAGGACACCAGCAACTGTGACCTCCAGTAATGCAGTCCTGGTTTTCTGAGCATCACACGTGGTGGCATTTCTGCTGGAGTCCCGGTGATGGGACATGACCTCATGACCCAGCTTGCTATAATTTCAGAGCACTGTTTCACCACATTCTTTTTTTTTTTCTTAAACAAGTGAACAGTTTACTAAGAATTAAACAAAGGTATGATGTGATACAGTACAAGCAAGACACTCAAGATAGGTATAATAGTACTACTCACACTAAAACTTAAATTTCACCTCAAAAAAATCACAAGACAACAGAGAAAGCAATTTCACTGTTATAAATAAGATATTTCTTTTTTTTTTTTTTTTTTTTTGAGACAGAGCCACAAGCTGTTGCCCTGGGTAGAGTGTCGTGGCATCACAGCTCACAGCAACCTCCAATTCCTGGGCTCAAGTCGAGTCTCCTGCCTCCACCTCCCAAGTAGCTGGGACTACAGGTGCCCACCACAATGCCCGGCCATTTTTGTTTGGGTTGCAGCCGTCATTGTTGGTTGGCTGGCCCAGGCTGGATTTGAACCCACCAGCTCAGGTTTACATGGCTGG
>CAUYON010028350.1:0-17130 GCA_963573935.1 Arctocebus calabarensis
GTTATTGTGTTCAGACATTTATATTCTACATTCAGTAAGTTTCACCTGTACCCTTCTAAGATGCACCATAGGTGTGATCCCACCAATTACCCTCCCTCCACCCATCCTCACCCCTTCACTCCCCTCCCTTGCCCCTTTCCCTATATTCTTGTGCTATAATTGGGTTTTAGCCTTCATACGAAAGCTATAAATTAGCTTCATAGTAGGGTTGTGTACATTGGATACTTTTTCTTCCATTCTTGAGATACTTTGCTAAAAAGAATATGGTCCAGCTCCATCCATGTAAACATCATGTTTTTTTCTTACACCAGTACCATTCTGTCTTAATCCCTGCAGCTGTAGAGCAAGATCTCTGCTGTAGGCCCCAGTTTTATCTCGTAAATAAGGTAGCATAACTTCTCTAACTCTGTTCTTCTTCTTAAAGATTGTTTTGGTTATTCTAGATTCTTTACACTTGCATACTTTGCATGTGCATTTTACTTCCATACAAATCTTAGTGTGTATTTATTTCTACAAAAAAAGCTTGCTACAATTTGACCAAGATTGTGTTGAATCTATAGATTGGCTGAGGAAGCTCTTTATCATCTTAGTCTGTTATCCCTACTTCTGTGCCCCTGGAAGACATCATCTCTCTGTAACAACAGAAAGAAGGCCTGAGAGCAAGTGTGGAGACTATAACACTGGTGCACAGCCCTTGGATGGGCATGTTATATTTGCTCCAAGGTAGACTTTTCCTTGATCTCTGTAAGTCACCCAGAGGAGACTGATCTTCTGATTTATTTCTACCAGAGAGCAATTCAAATGGGGAAACTATTTTATGTGGGATAAAATTACTCCTGCTTCAAACATGTATTTCATGGAAAGAATTCCCTAACAGCATCCAAATAATTTCAAAACTCCTCTTAGCCCTTGTACGTATTGCTGTACAGATGTATCTGCATCTTAATGGCCCTACTGTTTGTTTCCTGCTTTTTCTCTCATAGCAGCATCATCTTACCAGTTAGGCTCCTACTTCCCCAGTGATGATGAGCCCCATGAATGAAAGAGTTGTATGTTTTTTAAGCAATGCACAATGCCAAATCATGGTAGATTCGATTACTGTTCAGCAAATATTCATTCTCTTCTCCCAGCCTTCATAGGAGGCATTGCTGCCTCATTGATGTTGGCTTAGCTGTATGAGTTGTTCTGGCCAAGGAGATGGGCAAGCAAAGACTTGAAATCCAATGCCTGGTAGATTTTGGGCACTTATACTCCTGCCTCTAACTATAAATGGACCTTGGGTAGCTGCGGGTCAAGGAGGACAAGAGATATGGGAGAGGATCTAGCCCCAGTCTGCAGCTGAGAGCCTAGTTTTACCAAGCTCAGCCAACATCAATCAAACCCCATACACTTAAGCAAAAAATAAATGCTTATTGTTTTCTATCCCTGAATTCTGGGGTAGTTTGTTATACAACTTTATTGTGAAAACAGCAGACTAACAGATTGCTCAAATCTAGCATTCAGCACATGCCCAATTTCTATTTCAACACCTTCATAGAAGTTAGATGAGTCTGAGAAACTTCTGAGAAACAAACAACATGGTCCAATGATCAAATGGAAAGGACTATAAGGAAGCCAACTGTGTTGTTTCCACAAACCATTCCTTCATCCTAAAGGTTAGTACTACGAGGACTGGCTTCTTGCTCAAACAGGTACTACATGTTTACACTGTGAGGCGGAATCAGCCCCTGTCAACCTCAGCCCCACATGTCCCACAGCCCTCTCCCTTACCTGTTCAGAAGTTTTGTAAAAGGCTACAGAGGCGTTGACCAGTTTTAGCCGGTCTTCCATCTTCAGCATGAGCTGCTGCCAGTGCAGGGCCACCTTCTCGGCACATTCCCGGATGGCGTCGGCATCGTAGTGGCCAGCCTGGAGCAGTGCCTCAGCTTTCTGCTGTACCTGCAGGGCGCTCTGGTGCGTTTTCTGCAAGGAAGTGGCATGAAAGAGGGACTGGGCACAAGGGGAGGAGAGAGAGTCCATGGGAACAACCCAGGTGTGGTATGGGAGGGGGTGGAGTGAGGCGTGAGTGGAAAGATGCAGAAAAGTTAAAGAGCTTTAAATGACTGATCCATTTTGTCATGACGATTAATACATTATTGTTTTTAAAGCATATTAAAAAAAAAGAATATCACACATTTTCATTAACTAATCTCTCAGGACCCTAACTCCTGCCCCCATTCATTTTTTTCCTACTTGTACCACTCTAGTGGCTCTCAACCTTCCTAATGCTGCGACCCTTTAATATAGTTCCTGTGGGTCATGACCCACAGATTGAGAACTGCTGCTCTAGACTTTGAGGACATTTCAGTTTCTCTGGTAGAGAAACAGAAGTTGTATATCCATCTGCTCTCTAATTAGCTCATAAGTTATTTAAACTGACTTTACAAATGTAGCCATACAATTGTTCATCATTGAATTTTCCAAGATTACTACTGCAGTCCCATATTTATAGATTAAGTAAATACAGCACGTTAAAAAAAACTCTGTGTAATACAAATCTCAACTAACAAGGCAACCATTTTACACATCAGTGGAAAAGGATTTCCTCTGAAGGAACAAATGTAGGCGGTTAAGAAAGCTAAAGAGCAACCTCTCACGTTATCCTTTTAATTACTTTACCAAGGGAGCACAGCAGTACAGTAGATAATTTACCTCAACAGTTACCCCCCCACATTATTTATGTTTTCCTTTAAGGAATATATATGTAGTGTTGTGTGTGCGCGCCTGTGTACACATGTGCCTGTGTGTATGTGTGCACATCTCTCTCTTTATATACACATATACAAAAGGTTTATTTTCTTAATGCTTTCTGATTCAGGCTAGATTTGATTCCCATTCTCTGCATTCCCACTCACTGCAGGAGGTAGGGAGAACTGGGTGGCAGGAAGAGAACCAAATGGGATTACAATTTACTAAGACAAAATACCAATCTAGATGACCCATATGAGAGTATTAGAGCCACACTGACTTGAAAGAGCTAATGTCCTTCTAACCTCAACTGCTAGAATCCGTCCAGGCTAATAGTGTAGTGCTAGATTGGCCTTAGTATGTTTAGGAAAACAGAGTTTAGCTAACAGTGAACAGGTACAGCTAGAAACCAGTAAAATACTCCAGAATCACTTTCTACCCTTCTTGGGCAGAAGTTCTGGGAGAGTCTCCAAGAGCTAACCTACTCAGCACTCCTTGTGTTGTCTGTGCCTCCCAGAATTCCACCATGCTGGCTCTTCATTTTCAGCCCAGACTGCAATCTGTACCCTCCTACTGATTGTCCCCACTCTAGATCCCACCGTTCAGTCTCTTCACTCTTTCCTGACTCTGAACACAATATTAACTATTGGCACGACCTCTAGCAATACAGACCCCTTCATTCCCTTGCCTTCCTACTGAGTTAGCCCTCAATCCTGATGACTGTGAGCATCTGGCTTCCTAACTAGCTAACTGCAGCTAGAGCAAGTAAACTAATGGGCAGAAATGACCCATTACAAATCCCTGGTTTTCTTCTGTTTTACTTATTGGCAACATTTTCTTTTCCTGTCTCCTAAGTGTAGATGCACCAAGGCCAGCTCTTGTTTGTTCACTTCTGCAGAGCTGTCATCTATTCCCTTGACTATATAGCTTCTTTTTGCAGAAGTTTTCCCAGTCTATATCACCTGACATCTTACCCTTTTTCTTTAAATGCAAGGGTGAGTTGACTGCACATCTCTCACCTTGGTGAGCAGCTCTGATTCAGTTGATATAACTGTGCTCTTTCCAGAAAGAAGAGGGCCCTCGCAAGTGAAGGGGAAGGGCTTTACTGCTCTATCAGAAAGTCTACCACTTCCCAGATAGCTCCTCACATTGCACAGGTGAAACTAAACTCATTTAGTTTCTTTATACTCATCCTTTCTTTAGATGAGTATTCCATTGTAATCTGTCACTTCTATTTGTACCCTCTTTCCTGTCTCCTAGGATTGCAATTTTCACATCATTCTTGCTGGCTTCTCCCCATCCCCTAGTCCTAGACCAGCCCTCACCACTTCATACATAGACTGCTGTGGTAGTGACCCAACTAGTAGTCTTTTTACCTTCCATTTCTAATCCATCAAATTCTTTTGTTACATTTCTAACAGATTCGTTTAATTCTCTGTAATAGGAAGTGTTTGCATTAAATGATTTCTAACATCTTTTCCAGCTCTAAAATTCTCATTTATGCCATAAATATCACTCCCTTCTCCAAGTTCAAGCCTTCAGTGATTTCTCAATTATTATAAAGTTAAGTTCAAACTTTACAGTCTATAATTAAAAGCCTCAGAATGTGGTCCCAAACTACTACTATGACGCTATTGCCTACTGCTTCCTTACTTTTTTGCTTTTGCTACCCATCATTCTTCTTGCCTTTAATGAATGGCCTAAGTTCCTCCCTGTCTACATTCCATCTTTCCTTTGAATCTCAGCTCAAGTCTATCCTCCTTCAATGAAGCCTTTTCAGACAGTCTGAGACTCAATGAAAACCATCTTCTTCTGAACTCCTATGTGACTCATCTAACACTTGACTGACTCTCACACTCAAGTCAAGGAGGATTTGAAAATCATTTAAGTAGCTATCATTTATCTGAGTGTACACTCTGTATACAGTGCTGAGCACTGTGCTTAAGCATATATTTTCTCAATATTACTATAAGCTGAATAGTGTTATTCTCATTTCATAGATTAAGAAACTGAAGCTTGGTTTGTTAGGTGACCTGCCCCAAAATGTACAACCAAAGAAATAATGAAACCAGAAATAAGATTCAGACGTGACCTATTCCCAAACCTATGTTCTTACCGCTAAATCAGACCACATCGTTTTACTTCTAGCGATTAGGACAGTATCTATAGTAACTCATTCAGAGGAAGGGTAAACCAAATGAAAATTAGTGATTATGATAATTACCTGACCTTTTCTCAATATGTGAAACCAGCATATAATTGTTATTATAAACCTGTTATTATGTCTTTTTCTCTGAAAGTGGAGGAGTAACCTTGATTTTCCCATAATTTATGCCATGTAATAAATTTTCTTTCTTACTTTGAAACTCATTATCATCTAATAGTCCTGGGAGCTCCTTCCCCCTTTAATTTTCTAAATGATAAACTCTTATCTTTATGACATAATCTTTGCTCTGCTAAGCTTAAGTCATTATTTTTCATTTATTTCTACTCCCCATTATCTAATCCTATTGAGTGCTATAGCTTTAAGACACAGATTATCAAGGACATTAATATTTAGTAGGAGTACACAGAAGAAAATGGAACTGAATCAACTGAATTTATTATCCAGTTTTAACTACTTCTTCTGACATAATGCTTATGCTTAAAATGCATAAGAGGATTTCAAATAAAAATAGATTTTGAAATTGAGCTTGTCTCTGTGAAGTTCACAATTCCTGACAATACATCAGCCCCATCCTGGATACTAATAAGTAATAATCCAGGACTACTTGATAAAGCTTAGCTGCTTCTATGTGCTGTATACTGTTTTCTATTCTGAATGGCTCTGGGGAAGCTTTCCTAAAACCAAAGCTACTTCAGTTAAAAATTCTGACCTACCTTGGGGAGACCAAGGGTAGTGTTAGCAGATATCCCAGTTTGCCTATGACCATTTCAGTACCTATTTTTCTGGCTTAGTTATTCATAATTCCCTCTATTCTTAAAAATGTCTCATTTAAACAATAAATTACATGATTGTCCTACTTATAGCTATTTTACTTTCTCTTATGGAACCCAGGGCTCTTTCTTAGGGTCTAAGAAGTCAATTTATGCTTCCCATTCATAATCATTGTAAAGGCCTTCGGTAACACTGCCAAAATGAGTTAAGCCAACCAGACCATTCTTACTCCCTTTAAAATTGCTCTAATTCTCCCTGGCATATTTTCCTCCAGATGTAGAACCTCGTCTAAACTGACACATTTTTAAAAAATCACCTGAACAGGAACACACCTACGGTGCATCTTAGCAGGGTACTGGTGAAACTTATTAAAGGTAGAGTATCAATGTCTTTATATAGTGATCAAGAAAATGCCATGAAGGCTATCTGTAACAGTACGATAAAAAATATTTCTGAATGTATATGAAGGACATTGTGCCCTATGATTGCACCAATGTACACAATTATGATTCAATAAAATTATAAAAAAAAAATCACCTGAACAAGGAGTGTATGTTGAAATTCTGGTTCTGTTCTCTTCATTATTCTAGCCACACTGCAGACCCTGTTTACGTTTCCTTCCCAAGTCCTGGAAATCCTATCTGTACTGCTCTGCTTGAGAGCACAGACACATAAGAGTGGCCTATATCTCAACATCGGCTCCAAGAATATTTGATGACATTTCACCTATGTAAAAACTGAGAACTGCTTAAGAGATGTTTATGCCTAGTGAGCCTCTATTCTGTAAGGATGCAACAGTATCTAGCACAAATTAATGCATCTGTATATGCAGTCATTCTGAAATTAGTCTTCTCATAGCACTACGAATACATTTGCCCATTCTTTTCCAAAAGCTCATTGAGATGCTCTAGCATGGAGGGCAGTATCAGCCTGCACCTGTGCAGCGGTAAATGGTCCATCCTGAGGCTTTATCAACTTTCAGAGGGAGAGAATAAGAAAAAAGAATTGCTTATAACTCATGGAAACCTGGAGGAAGTGGCCAAAAAATTGAAACAGGATGTTTCTTTAGCACAAGGACAGTTGGAAGTATCTTTTCAAGATCATTTTTCCTTTCTGTCCAGACTGAATCATGATGTGGACATGCTTTGCGATGCATTGTATAAAAGAGGAAATTAACTTTTGCTTAGTGATCAGGAGTTAATGGAGCAGTTTCATCAAGTTGAATCTCAAATGAATAAGCTAAGTCATCTCCTTACTGATATTCTGGCTGACGTGAAGACAAAAAGAAAAATTTTGGCAACTAACAAATTGCATCAAATGGAAAGAGAATTATATGTATATTTTGTAAAAGATGAAGATTATCTGAAAGGTATCATAGAGAATTTAGAAAACCAATCAAAGATTAAGCCTGTTGGTCTTGAATATTGAAAATTACTAAAAATTGAATATTATACATGCTATATATTTTCTACACAGGAAGAGCTATATCTAATAAATGCTACTAAATTTGCAAATTTGAGACCAATGGAACATTTCATTTAATGAATTCAAGTATTTTATCAGTTTTTCTTTTTTCCTCATAGAACATGTTTGTTCAAAGTCCCAGGGTTTGGATGATGTGAACATTTATTTGCTTAAAGGTACTTAATTTTTTAGTAATTTTTTACTTACAAGGAGAAAGCATTACTATTATAATGGAAAATTTTTCTTTTCTTTTTTTTTTTTTTTTGAGACAAAGTCTTACTTTGTCTACCTTGGTAGAGGTCATAGCTCACAGCAACCTCAAACTCTTAAGTTCAAGCTATTCTCTTACCTCAGCCTCCCTTTGAGTAGCTGGGACTATAAGTGCCTGCCATAACACCCAGTTATTTTTAGAGACGGGGTCTCGCTCTTGCTCTAGCTGGTCTCAAACCCATGAGTTCAGGCCCACCCGCTTCAGCCTCCCAGAGTGCTAGGATTATAGGCCTAAGTCACTGTGCCGGGCTATAATGCAAATTTTTTTTTCTTTCTTTTTTTTTTTTTTTAAGAGACAGAGTCTCACTCTATCGCCCTTGGTAGAGTACTGTGGTGTCACAGCTCATAGCAACCTCCAACTCCTGGACTTAACGGATTCTCTTGCTTCAGTCTCCTGAGTAGCTGGGACTACAGGAGCCCGCCACAGCACCCAGCTTTTTGTTGCAATTTGGCCAGGACTGGGTTCTAACCTGCCACCCTGGGTATATGGGGCCAGCACCCTACCCACTGAGCAACAGATGCCACCCCCATAATGCAAATATTTTTAATGGTTATGTCTCTCTTTTACTATTTTTTAAGAAATAGAAATTGTCTGCTGTTAAATATTTCTTAAGTGGGAAACTTTGAGTGTTTTAAAATCTGTAGATCTTAAAATACAAAATAGCCAAGTCATATTTTACTTTTTTTTTTTTTTTTTTTTTTTAGAGATAGAGTCTTGCTCTGTCACCCTGAGTGGAGTGCTGTGGCATTATAACTCATAGCAACCTCAAATTCTTGGGCTCCAGTGATCTTCCTGCTTCAGCCTTCTAAGTAATTGGGACTACAGGTGCCCACCACCACGCCTAGCTAGCTTTTCTATTTTTAATAGAAATGGGGATCTTGCTGTTGCTCAGGCCAATCTTTAACTCCTGAGCTCAGGCTATGCATCCACCTTAGCCTCCCATGATGCTGGGATTACAGGCGTGAACCACCTTGCTTGGTCACGCATATTTGACTTTAAAGTAAAATTCTGCTACTCAAATATTATTTCCTCATAATCCCCTGCAATAGATATTGAGACTGTTTGAAAGTGTTCCCACTTGCACCACAAAGAGTATTAAGATTCCACTGGCTGTTATTCATTTTAGAGATAAGATTCCATTGGCTGTTATTCATTTTAAAGCTTGGGTTCTGGGACTCAAAGTTTCTACAAGACAGATCTCAGTAGTACTTTGACTTTAGTGTGGCTTACCCATAATTAATGACTTTCAAAAGAAATTTGACATTTGATTTTCAAAATTCTTGTTCAAAGGATGTATATTATTTTAATCAATTTTTAAGAAACAAATACTTAAATGTTGGATTATATTTAATGTGAGATGATATAGTAGTATATGGACAATTGAAAATTATTTTAGGAGTTGGTATAAAATAACTCGAATTAGTTTATCTCTTATTACATTGGTACTCCTTGAGTACCCAGTTTATACACAGCCTGTGGTAAATAACCATGTGAGCTTTACTTTTAACAGTATTCCTTACATGTGGAATGCCAATCTAAAAACAACACAGATAGTGTTTATGGAATTTTTCAGCAATAACCATCAGAAAATAAGTATGTTTGAGTGATACGTGAGCCTTGATGATTTTCATAATCCATTAAACAAAAATGTTTTGCCAATTATATTTCTACACTAAAAATGCAATATATTCAAAACATTTGTGACAATAAATTTTGTCTGAGATTTTGCTATCAAAAAAAAAAGAGAGAGAGAGAGAGATGCTCAAGCATGTTGTAACATTTGATCTTACTTACCCAACATTTGATTAAGGGACTGGATATTTAATTACCTGGCAGGGTATGTAAACCTTGTTGTTCAAGATAAATAAAGAAAAGGTATGGCCAAGAGCATTCTTCTTTCTGCTTAGCATCCTATATAACTTTGGCCATGCCTCCAATTTGATTGCCCATCCCTCATTCTCTTCATTGCTGCCTATAACTTTAGAAACTTGATCACTGTGGGCTTGATTCCTGATTATAGCCCCAATCTGCCTTTTCCTATAGTGGATAGTTCTATCCCTGTTGTATTTGGGTATGTCTTTAAAATTCAATAGAGAGAGCTGATGATAATAAAACTGATCTCCTTTGGTTAATTCTTTCTTAGAAAATGCTCATATTGTGTGAGCAATATACAGGTTTATTTTTAGTTTTGTTTTTAAAGATTTACTATCCTTTACTTAATCTTCCCTGGATAGTAGATCTAAAATTTTCTAGTTTTTTTTCCATAGCTTAAAGGGGTGCAATTTTTTTTGTTACATAGATGAATTATATAGGAGTGAAGTCTAGTAAGCCTAAGTCATTAGTGTAACCCTCACCGAAATAGTGTGTATTGTACCTAATAGGCAATTTTATTATCTCTTATCCATTTTCCACTCTCCCCCTTGTGAGTCTCCAATGTCTATTATGCCACTCTGAATATACAGTTTATTTTTAAATCTCAAACCCCAGACTAGTAATGGTTCCTAAGAAGATATTAAGCATCTTAATATTAAGTTTGCATATTTCAAGATGATTTCTGAAAAATTAAGTGGTTGAATTCAATCATTACTAGCTTAAAAATGGCAAGCAATCAATTGGATTACTGCACAATAAGATATAGGCACAGATAGTTTTTTATTATTTCACCATCATTGTTACACAAAATTCTCATTAACAATCTTTTTGTTTTTAGGAGATAACACCTTTGCAATTCTAACCCACTCCTAAGTGGGTTGAATTCTATACTGAACAAGTAATGAGTATCTTTGAAGTTTTCACTCTTTATCACTTTTCCCATTGGTACTGAACTTATTTTATTTTTAATATAGTTCCCATGTCCTATTTCTTACTCTTCTTCCCACAACATTCTCAAGTAATCAGTTCAAGTCTCTTTGGGACGAAGAATGTCCTAGCAGAATGGATAATTAAAAGTTTTTAAAGCAAAACAAAATTTATATTAGGTTATCATAAATGAAGTTTTATTTTAAAATAGCCTTTTAAAAAGTCCCTGTTGATGAATTTCTTCTGGTTGCAGCTTATTCTTTAAATACAACTTCTACTGGCATTACTGAACAACTGGTTTCAGTGAGGAGAACCATCCAGTGCTCCCTGCCCCAGTGCTCATTAACCTTGTTAAAGGCAGATCCGACAAGCGTATCCAAGTGGTACACAAAGGTTTAAAAATAGGATCCTAATTTAGTAATGACTTTTGTACTGGTTTGTCCAGAATTCTCAGTGATTTAACTGGAAGTGACTTCTAGCCTTTTACCTGTACATTTCCTCATATGGTACAAGTCCACAATGTATCAAAATCTCAAGGTACCACTGACCTGAAATGTTGAAAGTACTGATAAGCAATGAAGATTCTATTTGTAGCGTGATACTTGTCTTCTAGGAGCCGACCTCTGGGGGTGGGAGTGAACCCCTGCATTTGTTTCCCCATCAACTCCTGGCTAATAAGGAGGCTCTCTGAACCATCCCACTAGAAAAAGTAAGGGCTTCCCCTCCTGAGGGAATCACCCTGCCTGGGGTACAGAGCAGAAAGGGGAAGAGAGGATTGAGCAGCTAGATTTGGGTGTTACCTCGATGGCCAGTTGGAACTGCTCATGTTCCCTTTGCAGCTGCTCTGCTTCAGACAAAGAGCTGGCATTGACCAGGCTGGCGTTGAGCATTGACTCTCCATTGCGGATCCATCCCAGGACCTAGGGAGTCGAGATAATCACACGGGTCAGTGGCCTCTCATAGGCATTTCAGTCAGAGAGCTCACTACTCTTTATTCTCTGTTGGAGAGAGGATGGGAAGGGGCTGGATCATTAAAATGATCATCTGTCCAATCTTACCAAGCATCCTGTACCATAAGGTAGTCTTTTCCTTTCTTTTCTTCTTCTTCTTCTTCCTTTTTTCCTTTTTCCTAAAACAGTTTCTATTGACCTAAGATTTAGTTCCATGGTGTAAGCCTAACTCATAGCAACCTCAAACTCCTGGGCTTAAGTGATCCTCCCACCTCAGGCTCCTGGGTAGCTGGGACTACAGGCACCCGCTAGAACACCTGACTAATTACCCTATTTTTAGTAGAGATAGTGTCTTGCTTTTGATTAGGCTTCTCTCAAAAGCCTGAGTTCCAGAAGTCCTCCCACCTTGGCTTCCCAGCATGTCAGGATTATAGGCATGAGCTGTCTACTACTGCGCCTAGTAGAAGTGCTTACCTTTTATGTACCAGACTTCATTCCCAGCTCATATCTTATTTTATTCCCTCATCTCTCTTTGGTCCCAATTTCCTTACTCATTTAATCATTACTGAATTTGGTTGTATGTATGTCTAAAGTTCCTTTTGGAACATTAAAAAGGTATAAATAAATAAATTCCATCATTTTCTATTTTTAAAGACTCAATTCAAATAACAGTAACTTATTGAAATTTCCTGAACCTAATTACTCCCACCAAAACCAATCACTTCCTCATCTGATGCAAATGTTCCACTTTGTATGTGCCACGTTTATGATACTCGCCACAGACTGTCTGATTCAGTTACTTCAACCTATGTTTCATCTCCTCTTTAGAACATAAACTTTCTGAAGTCTGGGGTGATATATTAGTCATTCTTTAATCTCACATAGTACCTAGCACAGTACCTTGCATATAATAGGTGTGGTGTAGTAATGTTTTCAAAGTAATGGAGAATGTTTAGCTCACACCTGAGTAATGGGTCCAGCTTCCTATACCTTGCAAAATAGCCAAGAGTAGACAGGTTTAAGCTTCATTAGGTTAAAAAAAAAAAAAAGGAGAAAGGAGAAAGAAAACAAACAAAATAGCATGAATAATCCATGCATTGGATCATCCAAAAAAAAAAAAAAAAGGGAGAGTTAACTTATAATTGACTTAAATTATTCAGAGGTTATGGCTAGGCTGAATACAATTTCTATGTGACCTTAATCCAGTGGTTCTCATCCTTCCTAATGCTGCAACCCTTCAATACAGTTCCTGTGGGTTGCGACAGGGTTGAGAACCGCTGCCTTAATGAGTACTGGAGGAAAGAAAACTCAGCTAGGGACTATTAGGATAAAAGAACAAATAGCTGATACTGTCTAGACAGTTCTAGATGAAGTAGAGATGTGGCAATTATCCAGAGAATAGAGTCAGCATAAATAATCCAAATGGAAAATTAGACTCTGAAAGTCTACCTGGTGTCTGGTCACCAGAACATTGTCAATATGTTCTTTATTAGGGAGACTGAGAGTTTGCTTGGAGAGGAAATAAAAATTCTTCTGAAATTTCAAGATCAGTACACACTATCCATTTGTTACCTTATGCCAAAGGAGAAGACACTACAATTTGTTTCAGATGTGCTTTCCAATTTTTCTCCCCTCAACTTTCTCACATTGAACAATTAGAAAACACTTAGCCCAGTCTCCTGCTCCATCACTCTGATAGGCATCTCTCAAATGTCATCCCTGGGCAGAAAATAACTGATGCCTTATTGTGAACAGATAACACCGGGCATAAATCCCCCTGGTGTTATGCTATTTGCATTGAGATATTAATTCATGGCCAGACTGGAAGATTGTGGATGAGATACCAATCTGTAAAGCAATTAGTTGCAGGAAATAATTGAACACTGCTCAGAGTGTTCATATGAAATCCCTGTTGTCACTGGGAGACTGTGGATGGCTGGCTAGAGGTGCTAATGATTTCACAAAGTTGCCTATAAGCTTGGACAACTCAAAGTAATGGAGCATACATTCAAAGGTTGCATGCCCAAATGCTTCATGATGCCCCTCCTTCCATGATTCATTGCATTCTGGTTAGTTTTGGAGATTCATTTGAGGGTGTCAGAGAATCATTTTATCCATGTGCATCACAAATCAATGCTTATGGGACAATCTGACTTCCTTTGGGCCTCCTGAGTCTTGCTAGAATATTTTTCTTTCATTAGCCAACTGAAAACATCAGTTATAGCTATGGTGGCAGGGATCGCCACTTATCAGCTTTTTCCACTTAAAAATGTCATGGGCTTCAGTACCTACTTCTTTTATTAACTCACACCATCCTTGTTCATTTTTATTTCTCAAATGCTTTTATAAAGGCATTCCAAGTAGAGTTGGAGATTTGATTTCAGGAAGATAAAAATACATGGTAGTTTATATACATGGCTTACATCCAAGGTGGGACTGATTCCCATAACGAGCCAGTCCTGAAAGTAGAACTGGCATAGTACAGGAAGAACATAAATTAGAAGTCAGAATATTTGGCTGTGTTACTTACCTGGAAAAATCACTTAACCCCTCTGAACCTCAATTTTCTCATCTGTAAAATAAGGATAACAGTACTCCCCCCTTCTGCATTACACAGTTGACATAACATACTGTAGAACGTGAAATCTGATGAAGTTTACATAACATACTGTAAAATGTGAAGTCTAATTACTATGTTTGTGTTGGAGGTGATTTTTATTTTGGAGCAAAGGGCTAGGTAATACTATGATCCTACATTTATACCTTTCTTAATCAGAAGAGTAAAAATGGAATATTAAGCTTTATTTTAGAATTGGTTTGTTTGTTTTATTTTTTGAAAACAGGGTCTCATTTCTGTCACTCGGGCTGAAATACAAAAGTGCAATTATAACTCACTGAAGCCTCTAATTCCAGGGCTCAAGTGATCCTCTTGCCTCACCTTTTCCAATAGCTGGGACTATAGGCAAGTGCTACCACGCCTGGCTAAGCATTTTATTTTCTATTTTGTAGAGATGAGGTCCAGCTATATTGCCCAGGCTGATCCTGGACTTCCAGCCTCAAGTGATCCTCTTGCCTTGGCCTCCCAAAGAGCAGGATTATGGGGTGAGCCACCACACCCAGTTATTCCAGAATTTGTATGAGCTGATTCTTCATATTGTGATGTAGTTTCCTTAGCTATTTTGATGACCCTTAGTATAATTTTCCATTACTGGTATATTTTATTTTCCTGGTTCACAAAAGCGGTTATTCTCCTGTAAGCATCCAAACATGTGCAGGTAGTAGAAGACATATCATCAATTAAAATGAGAAAATGCTGATTTCCCTAATCCTGAGTTGTGTGACCTTGGCAACGTCATTTAATGTCTCTAAGGCTCAGTTTTTTCATCTGTGAAATGTAAATGCTTTCCTTGCCTAAGGCACAGGGGGAAAATGAAATAAAATAATTAATGTAAAAGTATTTTTCAAACCATTTAATGAACAGTCACATTGATCAATCATTTTAAGCAATAATTTACACTGTAAGTTAAATAATCTTTAAAGGTCATTTCTAGCTCTAACATTCCACACTTCTTTTAAAATTCAAAGAGTTTAAAACTGATACCCATAGGATATCACAGAAAATTAGTTAAATAGGAATGAAGAATTAAAAGAATACCAATATTTAAAAGCTAGGCCAAGAGTTCAGCTTAGTCTGAGCTTAGACTGGAGACTGAAAATGGAGATCCTTTGTTTCCTCAGACCACGGAAATTCAGAAAAGCCCAAGTCAGAAGAATGAATCTGAATAACTAGACATGGATGTTCACAAATGATGCTGCCATTTAAGTTGAACAAGCTGGGCCTTGTAAACATGTCTCTGGGGAAGCTGTCTGTAAATGGCTCTGTTCTTGAGGTCATGACTACAATAAAGCTATGAGGCTACACTCTAGGCAACTGACTCTAAGGACTGCTATTATAGACGACTTATCATAAGACAGTTATTTTTAAAACTATAGCTACAGGAAAAATAATCTGCTCCTCAGATGGTAGTAGGGAACTTGTCATGATTCCAGTGTTCCTGAGTTCTAAAAACCCACGATATATGAGATTGCACATGTGTACCCTTTATGGTTTTAGAGACTGTGGCTGTATGTTTTTAGTTATCTCCATCTTGAAACAAACAAACAAACAAAAGGATGGTGCTTATCCCTTTGGTTGCCCTGCTTTTGGATCTATTCCAACTCCTTTCTAACTTTTGTATTACACCAACAGAACTGAACACAATATTATCCACAGGTGTATGATAAGCTAATATTTTATCCTTTGTCTTACTGGTTCATCTTGATCATATGCAAATTTTGTTCAGCATTTGATCCAAAGAAGCAAATTGAGCCACTGTCTTTAGTAGTAAAGTAAGTTTGATTTCCTTCCCCAAGGCTTAGAGACCCAACATTTTATAGGTTCACTTTATTTACTGTTAAATACACAGCTTTGTGGAAATTCACTTAGTTTTATGTTGATTAAGTAGGTTTTTCAAATCATTCTGAATCATCTAATAAATGTGAGGTCCTCTTCATTAGGGTAGGAATTTTCCTGTTAGCTATAAGAATCTGGAGCCCCTTTGGAATTTGGAGAGAAATTGGCTTCTTGGTGATCTAGGAACCTGGACCATGGGCTGTATCAATCAGGGGACTGGTTCTCTTCAAGGCCCATCATTCCTCTAGAGGTATTTAGGTCATCTTTTTACATAAAGTCCTATGTAATCCCTCAGAAAGAAAATCAGTTGGACTAATCACTTTCTTTAGTTTGAATACTTAAAAATAATTTTCAGTCTATTGTCCATGCCTTCCTTGCTCTTCAAGGATTTCATTTATTATAAACTACATTTAAGGACAGGATAAAACTATATTTAAGGACAGGATAGCTACACGGTCAAATCTAGATCCATATACACTTTAACAACATAGCTATATTATAATACATTATTGTTCTCTTTCTTTCTGTCCCCACTAATGGCATTTCAATGAAGGTGTCCTTTTTCTTTTCTTTTGTAAGAATATATTCAAAAAAGAAACTCTCAAGCTAGCTAGTGTCTAAATTTAGCCTCAATGATCAATACTGACATCTAAATTAACTCCACTTTTCCAAGTGTCAACAGCTCCCAAATCAGTATTTCCTGATTCACCAATTTCCATCAAACACAAATGTCTTCTCTAAAATTGGAGCAGAGAACTCCCTGAAGAAAGAGAGGAAAACAAGTCTGTCTAATAAGGCATGGTGGCTTAACCAAGCAGCAGTCCCTTGATACCATAAAGGTCTGCTGCCTTTTGCAAAGGCCTTTGTAGGTTTCCTGAGAATCTGACCTGAACAATCTTGTACAGTCTTGAACTACAATCCCACTGTGTGTCATTCTCATCACGGTAAAGATAAGGAATTTTCCATCCCTGCAGAAGAATTTTCTGTCCTCTAACTCATTAAGTTATGGATAAATAGGAATGTACATAGGTGTAGTGTACCCTGGACTATTCATTATAGACAGTGTACTTTCCCTTTTGACCAACTATTTATCATAATTCCAGTCCCCATCTTATATAGAATGTATACTTAGAGAAAGAAAATTCATTTCCATTTTATTTATTTTTTTTTTTTGTAGAGACAGAGTCTCACTTTATCGCCCTGGGTAGAGTGCCGTGGCGTCGCACTGCTCACAGCAACCTCCAGCTCTTGGGCTTAAGCGATTCTCTTGCCTCAGCCTCCCGAGTAGCTGGGACTACAGGCGCCCGCCACAGCGCCCGGCTATTTTTTTTTTGTTTTGCAGTTCGGCCGAGGCCGGGCTTGAACCTGCCACCTTCGGTATATGGGGCCGGCGCCCTACTCGCTGAGCCACAGGAGCCGCCCGAATATGTATAATTTTTTAAATAAAAAGATTTCAGAGGCATAGCATTTTAAGAAATCAGGACTATAAAAGGTGATGTCACAGCTTGGCGCCTGTGGCTCAAGCAAC
>CAUYON010028351.1:0-10944 GCA_963573935.1 Arctocebus calabarensis
TAGTGCAATCAAGGGGTACAATGTGCTGGTTTCATATGCAATCTGAACTATTTTCATCAAACTGATTAACATAGCTTTCATGGCATTTTCTTAGTTATTGTATAAAGACATTTGTATTCTGCATTTAGTAAGTTTCACCTGTACCCTTCTAAGATGCACCATAGGAGTGGCTCCACCAATTACCCTCCCTCCACCACAACCTCATCCCTCCTCTTCTAGAAATTCCTTTTAGTTGGATATCAAACGTAAACAGGTCCTCTGATTTGCTCATGTTTTCTTTCTTTATTTCTAAATATTTGAGTTCCTGTTCCACTTTATTGACAATTTCCTTGATTTTTTGCCATTAATTAAAAAATTCCAGGCATGCTATAAAAATTGCCCAAAGCTCTCACTCTTCTCTGATTTTTCTCATTGTGGCTCCTGCTTCTTTTTGGACTCACCACTTCCTTTTATCTCAGGGCATGAATCATAAGGTTCCAAAGTGTCCCTTTGTTTCCTGCGTTGTCTGTGTCCCTTTGTGATTTTCCTCTTATTTCTGTGTCCCGTCTTCCTCTGCCATCTGCATTCCCCAACAATCCGTCTCCCTGTTCATATTCAGGTTGTGAGTATGAGGTAGTCATCACAATGGGATGCTGTGGTGAAAATAAGCTTTTCCTTACTGAAGTATTTCCAAATAAGTGCACATATGATTTTTTTTCTTTTTAAAATCTGGATTTGTTCTGTTTTTCCAGTGAATAACACTTCTGGTCTCTAGTGTCAGGGCTTATGAGCTGGTTCCCGCAGGAGCAGGAGGAAGGCAGGGGGGGTGGAGAAGCAGGTGGATAGGTCGCCTAAGGTCAGACAGGGTCTGGCCAAGGTCAGAAGGGGTCCCCTGAGATCAGATGGGGTCCAGCCTGAGGTCAGATGGGGTGCCCTGGGGTCAGATGGGGTCCAGCCAAGGTCAGATGGGGTCCAGCCTGAGGTCAGATGGGGTGCCCTGGGGTCAGATGGGGTCCAGTCAAGGTCAGATGGGGTCCAGCCTGAGGTCAGATGGGATCTCCTGAGGTCAGATGGGGTCCAGCCAAGGTCAGATGGGGTCCAGCCTGAGGTTAGATGGGGTCCAGCCTGAGGTCAGATGGGATCTCCTGAGGTCAGATGGGGTCCAGCCCAAAGTAGATCTGCTTGCTCCCTCCTCCTCACTTTTTGCTTCCAGAGGTTGGAATAGGAATGATGGTAAAGAGGCCAAAGTGTCCCCAGAGAACACAGGTGCAGCCATTTTTATGCAGGATTTCAGTGGATGTTTTTGGCCTGAGTTTGACCCAAACTTAATATTCTCGATGTCTCTTGGTCCTAAGCCTTGTGTGATTAAGATAGCTGATTGTTGGTGGTGTTCCTTTCTGAAGCTTACCGAACTTGACAGTACCCTGGCCTTCCCGTGCCCTTCAGAAATTTGTTGGAATTTTTTGGCTAAGATGTTTTTTTGTTGCATTGTCTGATTTCTTTATAAAATTCATTTACTGTCACTTTACAGTTACTTGGGGTGGGGAGATAAATGTCTGAAGTCAATCTGCCGGCCAGACTGGACGTACAGCTACCACTGGCCTTGGGATGCTTTAGGCTGTGGCCCTTTATATTATTTCTCAGTTCTGTTTCTTAACATTCAGAGCATTTCCATTCCTCTGTAAATGCTTTCTTTGTGTAATCCCATGTATTCCTCACAAGAACTAGCCAGCAAATGAGATAAAGCCAGGTTTCTAAACCTTTGCTCTCCATCTTTCCCTGACTGTAGTACATGTTTACATCCTTAATTTTGCTTTCCTTTTCCTTTTTTTTCCTGTTTATTTTGTCTTGCAGCTTTATATACTGTTTGTATTTTAAAAAGTCTGGTATTGGCAAGGCACAGTGGCTCACGCCTGCGATCCAGCACTTTGGGAGGTCGAGGAGGGAGAATTGATGGAAGCCAGGAATTTGAGATCTACCTGGGCAACATAGTGAGATCCCATCTCTACAAAAGAAAAATCTCATATCAAATTTGGAAATTTGATAAATATTTGTGGATGAATAATGAAAAATAAGAAAATGGAGTTAGCTAGATAAATCTTTGAAAGTACTTTGGATTAAGGCACAGACTAATGTAGCTTTAATTTAAAGTCAATTATTCCTCCTTCCTTTTCTTCCTCCTTTCTTCTGACCTTAATTCTGATGAAGCACAGTGGGGTTTACTGCTGTGGTTAGAAATGATAAGATAGGCCCAAAACACATGGGTTTCACTTCTCTGTACTTATACCAAGAACTTGAGGAAGTCCCTTTATCCAAAGAAGCCAGAGTTAGCTAGATATTAATGATGCTTTGGCTACTTGTCAAAATGTATTGACTACTGTTATTTTTCCAGTCCTATATCTAAATGAGTCAGTACTATGTTAGGTGAAAAGTTATTCCCTCATCTTGCAAAGGCTTTGTTAGTATACCGTTTGTGGTAGTGCCAGTGAGTATCAAAAACTCAGCCCATGTCTCAGAACGCCCACAGAGTATTCTTTGAAACTGGAAATACAAATGTAGGTGATTCAGTGTTACTCTGTTACTTAAAACCTTCCACAGTGGTACCTCAGGCTACCTAGAATAAAATTCAAACTTTATAGAGAAGGCATAAACCCATCAAAGATAAAAACTGGATGCAAAACCCTCTTCTCCCTCATCTGCCCCTGCACAGTAGCCTTCCTACCCTTCCACAAAGTGTAGAGGGACATCTCTGCCCCGGGCCCCAGTGCCAGCTGCTCCCCTGCTGCAGGGGCCTCACTTCGTCTGAGTCTTCACATGGCTGCTTCTGTCTGGCCATTCAGATCGTAACTTAATGTCTCCTCCAGAGAGTGTGCCTCTGGCTGACTTGTTTACAGTAACCTCACTGTCCACTGTCATTCTTCCTTACAACAGTCAACTTTAATTCTTTGCAGAGCAATTATTATCTGAAATTTTTATGTTTGTTTCTTCTTTCTACCCTTTATTCTTAAATAATTTGTTCCTAGTTGTTAAAAAACAAGATTTTTGCCTGTCTTTTACTTAAGGATTCTCTAGTGTTTTCAGAACTTCCTGGAGTAAACACTCAGTATACATAAACAATCAATTATAGGAATGCAGAAATTGTATTACAAAGTAATTGGTTAGTCAATCTTGGTGTAATTATTGGAGGAAATTGCTAAAAGTAGAACCACTGAAATATTACTATAACTAGCGGTCATGTGTGCCTTCAAGGTGGTAGGGAAAGGGGACCTAGGACATTTAAAATGTGGAATGAAGTAACAAGTCTTTTATGATATGCCAAATATGTGCCATTCTGGCAACTTGCAAAGTGTTGAGAACCTGGATTCTCACACGGACAGGTGGAGCAGAATAGATTTTAGATGATTACAAATCACTGTACATGTCTTCACATGTGGTTTGGCTCTTCTCAGATTCACAAATCATGTAAAAATGATTCAACCATTGTGTATTAGAAGCTAGGATTCCTTAGTGATAAAGTTCATTGTATCTGTTTCACTGAGTTTATAGGGATTTCCTATTCACACAGTCCTGCAGCCTGACACACAATTTTCACTTGTTATTGTGGAGATACAAGTAAAGGCTTATTTCACTAATATATCATTGGAGAAAACATAAAAAGTGCTTTGAAATGCTGTTCTGATACAGAGATGATCTGAATAGGACAGCCTGGATGTTAATTAGAAATCTTAGTCATTCTCATTTCTAGAGAATACCAGTGAGTCATGTCTTTGAAAGTTGATCTCGAAGAATTTGTCTAACAAATTGAAAAGTACATATTACATTCCCTGATGTAATAACTTTTGGAATTTCACTTGACTATTCAGTAGAGTTGGCCTATATTTTGTGTGATGTCATTATTTAAGGTGAGGAAGATTAGAGTCAGAGTCATTTAGTTTCTGTGTTTCCTCTTCTCCTTCCAGACCTCCCAACACACATTGTACATGATAGTGCTAGTTAAGTAATCAAATAGAAATGGTAAAATTGCTTGTTTTAAAATAAAAAATTTGCATCAAGAAAATAGACTAACTGCTGGAACAAAACATGCAGACTAATTATTGGAATAAGCTGCTCACAAATGCCTGGAATTTATTGACTGGGTTAGGATTCCTGGCTGGTGTCTCTCCTCACAGTGCCACGTGGAGTCTTGCCTTTTCCCCACTTGAGTGGGGCCTCTTCACTTGACCTTCCAGTTTGCCTTGGAAGTAGAAAAAGGGCAGGGACGGCATGTGGGAGACACAGTGGAGGGACAGGGATGGCCTCGTTCCCTCATCAGCGTTGAGTCAAATCGCCCCACTGACCTTGAGGAGCTGGGATGTAGCTCAGGAAAGGCAGGCAAAAGAGATGGACTCAGTAAGAAAGTGACAGAGTTCCAGCTGCATGCTTCAATTAAGTCGACCTATTAATACTCACGCAGTGGTGGCCAGGAAGTGGGGTGGGGGGTAGTGACCAACAGCTCCTGTGGTCATGCCCAGAATCAACACCCCAAACCCTGTAGGTCAATGACCGAGCTTGGTGTGGCTGCGAGATCCAAACCGCTAATGCACAATGTGAAATGTGAAGTTGCTTCAAGAGCAACACGTGTTTGAGGTCACTCTTGGTCTGGTCAAGACCTTCTAGGAACTGGTCCTCACAGTAGTTTCCCTCCCCCTTCTTCTCTCCCCTTTCTTCTTCCACCAGTTCCAGACCTAAGCAGTGGTGGAGGTCGCGGCAAGCTCACTTCCGCTCCCTGCCCTCACCCTCCCTCCGCACCCTCACCCTCCCTCCTCACCCTCACTCAGTCTCCCACGCTCACTCTCACTTCCCGCCCCCCCACGGTGTCCCACCATCACTCTCACTCCCTGGTCTCCCACCCTCACAGTCCCCTCCCTCACACTCCCTCCTCACTCTCACTCCCTGCTCCCACCTGGTCTCCCACCCTCACTCACAGTCTCCACCCTCACATGGACTCCCACCCTCACCCTTACCCCCCGATCTCACTCAGTCTCCTACCCTCACTGTCCTCCCTGCTCTCACGTGGTCTCCCGCCCTCACTCCCAGTCTCCGCCCTCACACAGTCTCCCACGCTCACTCACTTCCCGCCTTCACCTGGTTTCCTGCCCTCACTCCCGTCCCGCCCTCACTCTCCCTCCTCACTCTCCTGTGGTCTCCCGCCCTCACTCTCACTTCCCGCCCTCATTCTCACTTCCTGCCCTCATCCCATCTCCCGCCCTCACTCTCACTTCCCGCACTCACTCTCACTTCCTGTCCCACCTGGTCTCCTGTCCCACCTGATCTCCCGCCCTCACTCTCACTTCCTGTCCCACCCAGTCTCCCGCCCTCACTCTCACTTCCTGCACTCACTCTCACTTCCTGCCCTCACCTGGTCTCCCGCCCTCACTCTCACTTCCTGCACTCACTCTCACTTCCTGTCTCACCCAGTCTCCTGCCCTCACTCTCACTCCTCACCCTCAATCTCACTCCTCATGCTCACATGGTCTCCCACCCTCACATGGTCTCCAAACATATCTCTTGACTGTTTCCTCTCTTAATGTTTCCTGACCTGGGGACCTGGCCTGAGGTACTGGCCTCAACTGACTCAGGGAATCATACAATAGGATGAGTTTTGACAGTGAGTTGCTCTTTCCTGGCTGACAAAGAAGAGCTTGTCTGAAGTGTGGTCCGCAGCATGGTCAGTTCCAGGTGCCAGACGGTGGCCTGACTACAGGGTTCTGCAGCTGTGTTCTGGGAAGCCTCCGGGTACAGGGGTGACTTCACTGGTGCCCGGCTCTGGCATTGAGGAGATGCGTGGAGAACAGCTCCTTCAGGATGTGGAACTGCCTGGTTCCAACTAGGTTACATTCATACCTTGAGACAAGATAAAAGGAGCCCGAGGATGGTTAAATGCTTCCATAGCTCATAAACCCCTGCTCTCCTACAGAGAATGACCACCCAGCAGTGATGTATGAGTGCACCCAGGCTGTCTTGGTGAGATGCTACTGGCTGCATGGCTTCAACAACAGAAATGCATTTCTTGAGTTCTGAAGGCTGGAAGGCCATCAGGTTGCCACCAGGTCCTGGAGAGGGCCGTCCTCCTGGACTGAGGATGGCCATGCTCCCACTGTGTCCTGGCATGGCCTTCCTTTGTGCACACTCAGAGGCAACATTTATATTAGACTGCAGGCTGATAAGTCCAGGAGGGCAGAATATAAGATGGGATAATTACAAGTTCATTTACCTAATGTGCTTTCTTAGGGATTTAATGCCTTGCAAGGACTGCAGGGGTGGGTGGGGCGAGTGAAACCACCGTGGAGGAAGCTGTTAACTGTGCAGAAGATCAAAGATCCATCCTAACTACACATTCCTGACTTCTCCCAATGGGTGGAGAAAAGAAGGAGTAAGAGTCTCAGGGAGGACACTGGAAAGGAAGTAGTGTGTGAGGCCAGAACAGCCACCAGGGGGTTATGCTCCCCCACCAATGCTATGTGAAACTCCCCGAGGGGGGCTCAGTGTTGCTGAGGATTTCAGGAAGTCCCCTTTTGCTTGGTGGCACTGACATGGGAAGTTCACACCGACTGGCTCTTTAAAATGATGAGACACCAAAGTAACAAATACTGAGGATTGTTGTTTAAAACCAGAAGCAGGAAGTTGCAATTTCTGTAACAGCCAGAAAGAGCAGAGGGACAGCTGGGGTTTGGAGTGATGGTTGATGGCCTGTGGTGTCTGTGGGAGCACAGTAGATGGGAAGCAGCAAGGGTCCTGCTCATTGTACCACCAGAACTTGGTAAGAGTGGAGAGTAGGAGGTTGGGGCCTGTCCTCCATAAACAGTCATAATTCCTTGTTGCACTTATTTTCAGATATGGCCTCTATTGACAAAGAAGTGGGCAAATTCCCTGGGAGGAGGTACTGCCATAGCAACTCTTCCAGGTCAGCTCTAGAAAGGCTCCTGGTCACTTACTGAACTGACATTACAGTGGGGAAAGGGTCATATCTGGACATTTTGGAAATTACTGCTGTAGAACAAGTTGATATCTACACTCTGAGACCGAAGGTTCATTATGGCTCCATTGTGAGAACAGAACGTGAAAGGGGTCAAGGAATAATTGGAGTCCTGGCTGCGTTCGTGTTTGGGTGCACAGCCAGAAGCACCTGGCTCCTATTTCCCTGGTTTGCAAGTGTGTGATGGGAGATATTCCTTCCAGGAGGATGACACCCATGTGTGTCTGACCCATGGGGTGAGTGCTGTCATAATTAAGAAAGACCAGGCCATGTGGAAGCCTCAGTGACTTCTCTGTCCATTAACCAACAAATTAAATTTCAAAAGATTACTATATTTTGTGGGCAATAGTGAAGATTGGTGCTTCAAACACAGACCCAGAGAAAATAAGGATGGTGGTCCTTAGTATACCTGTATCACCATTTAGTTTTCCAGGTGTAGCCCTCTGCTGACAGCGTCCATGCCAATAGCCCTGAGGTGTTATTGCTGGAAAGGATTAATAAGGCCTTGGGTGTGTGGATTCAGCCACTTACTTGGGTAAGGCCTTCTTTTTTTGTTCAACTAGGAAAAAGAATTTTACTCAAATGTGAAGTGAGGACACTCAGAGAGTTTTAAGTATGATTCATGCTTTTAAAAAGATCACTTTTATCCTATTTGGAAAGTAGATTTTAGAGTGAAAAGTATAAGAAGGGAGACAAGTTGGAAGACCATTGTAGAAATTCTGTAAAAAGTTGGTGGTGAGACCTGATTGAAGATGGCGGCTGAGTAGCAGCTTCTGTGTAGCTGGGCAAAGTGAGAGTGGGAAGAGAAGACCCCAGGCATCTCTGGCCAGTGGTTTTCAACCAGAGACTTCCCTTTTGTGATACAGGAAGTCAGTGAGAGACTTCTGGACCTCACAAGGAGGATAGAAGTGGTGGAAAATTGGCAAGTGGTAGGTGCACTGCCTGCAGTTGTAACCACAGCAATGATAAAATTGCAAGCAGGAAAAGACTTACCTGGGGGGCTGTTTTGGCTTTTTTGGACTTAGACACTCGATTGAACTGCCTTGGGAGATCTTGGGTTGGTGTGTGGATGACTTTGGGTGTTGTCTGGGGCCCCAGACTGAGCTGCTCAGCCAGAAAGGGGCTCCAGGGCCCAGAGGCCCCAGAAAGGAGCTAATATCCTTCAGCTGTGGGCTGCCCCTATGTGTTGCAGCACCGGGATCAGCCAGGAGACCTTGGGTGAGTAATCTAGTGACTGAGCTGCCCAAAGGTGGGGATTGAGATGCTGGGCAAGTACAGAGATCCAAGTATTTGGCAGATTGACACGGCCTTCAGGGACATAGGGGGAGACTGGACGTGGCACACTGGATAAGCAGGCAGCTGTATCAGGAGAGATCCCAGGGTTACGTGCTTTCCCTGGAAAGTTTCTGCTTGGCCAAGGTTCATGGCTTGGAGTTTCTTTTGAGTGGGCTGAGGAGTCATGTGGGCTCCCAAGCCTGCAGAGTCTAAGTAATCAGCAGAGGCCTCCAGTCCCCATCTCGTACAGCTGGATCAACATTGTGATTATCATCTGATACCTCAGAAGATCACCTGTTGTCCGGTCAATACTTAGCAAGATATATATACTGTTTGGTTTCTTGATTGTGGGTATTATTTTTTTTTTAATTTCAACATTTTCCTTGACATTTTTTTCTTCTTTTTTCATCATTCTAGTTTAAATACAATCTTCTATTTTTGACTTCTTCAACAATTAGAATTTCATTTTTGCTAGTGTTTTTGTCCCTATTATTCCTTCCCCCTCAATTGTATCCCATAAGAGTTTTTGCTTGTTTGTTTTAGTTCTATTTATAGTATTATTGTCTTTCCTCTCCACCTGGTAGAGGTGGGGTATTATGTCCAAGCTGGCTGGCAAAGAGCTGTTGACCTCAAGGGAATCACCCCAACCAGCATCCCCGGAGGTTGGGCCTTAGTACCCTACTACACACCTATATTTCTCCTATTTCTCTCTTTCAGTGCCTCTCTTCTTTCTGTCAATATTTCCTTTTACTCATCCCCTTTTCTTTCTCTCTCTCTTTTTTTCTCTTCCTTAAATATTTTCCCACTTCTTACTCTTCAATCTTTTCATCTTTCTGGTCTCGTGCCAGAAGGACTCATTAAAATTTTAGGCCAGCACTACAGTAACCTAATGAGCAAGAAGTAAAAGGAAAATTATGGTAAGAAAACAGATATAAGAAAGCACTCATGAGGAAGAATCAGCAGAAAAATCTTGGCATCATGAAATCCCAAGCCAGAGTAACCCGTTCTAGTGATTGTGAGATACCTACCCCAGAAGATTCCTGGGGTAGGAATAAAGAAATGTTAGAAATGACAGAAGGGGAATTTAAAATACAGATAATGAAAACAATGAGAGAAATTGCTGAAAAAGTGGAAAACAATCAAAAAGCAATGAAATAAATTGCTGAGAAAGTGGATAATAACCAAAAAGAAATTCAAAAACAGAATCAAATAAGAGGTGAATGATACGAAGAATATAAAAAGGATATAGCAGAGCTGAAGGAACTGAAGCAGTCAATTAGGGAACTTAAGGATGCAATAGAAAGTATCAAAAATAGATTAGATCATGTAGAAGAAAGAATCTCAGAGGTAGAGGATAAAAATCTTGAGATAACTCAGATAGTTAAAGAGGCCGAAAAGAAGAGAGAGAAAGCAGAACATTCACTGACAGAATTATGGGACTTTATGAAGCATTCAAACGTACGAGTTATAGGTAGCCCAGAAGGGGAAGAAGAATGCCCCAGAGGAATGGAAGCCATGCTAAAGAACATTATAAATGAAAATTTCCTAAATATCACCAAAGATTCTGACATACTCCTTTCAGAAGGATATCGGTCCCCTGTTTGCTTCAATTTAAATAGAACTTCTCCAAGGCACATTGTAATGAATTTATCTAAAGTCAAGATAAAAGAAAAGATCTTGCAAGCTGCCAGGAGTAAGCACCAACTGACCGACAGGGGCAAACCTATCAGGGTGACCACAGACATCTCTAATCAAACTTTTCAAGCCAGAAGACAATGGTCATTTATCTTTAACCTATTTAAAGAAACAGAGCAATTTCCAGCCCAGAATTCTATGCCCCTATTCTAGTCTTAAAATTGATGGAGAAATCAAATCTTTTATTGATATGCAAACATTGAGGAAATTTGCCACAACAAGACCAGGTTTACATGAAATATTTCAACCTGTCCTATACACTGAGCATCACAATGGACCTTCAGCAAAGTAAACACCCAGAAAATATAGGACAGAACCTAGTTTCTCCAATGATGCCAAAGACAAAACTAACCAATGGACTTTCACAAAATAAGATGAATAGAACGTTACCATGCTCATCAATTATCTCAATAAATGTCAATGGCTTGAATTCCCCACTCAAGAGGCATAGATTGGATGATTGGATTAAAAAACACAAGCAATCTATTTATTGTCTGCCGGAAACACACCTCATGTCAAAAGACAAATTAAAACTCAGAGTTAAGGATTGGAAGTCAATTAATTTTTCAGGCAAACGGAACTCAGAAGAAGAGAGGGGTTGCAATCTTATTCTCAGATACATGTGGATTTAAAGCAACTAAAATCAAAAAAGATAATGATGGTCACTTCATATTGGTTAAAGGAAAAATACAACAAGAAGACATTTCAATTTTAAATATTTATGCACCCAATTTAAATGCTCCCAGATTCTTGAAACAGACCTTGCTTAGTCTGAGCAATACGATATCCTGTACACCATAATAACGGGACTTTAACACCCCTCTCTCAGAGCTGGACAGATCCTCTAAACAGAAATTAAATAAAGATATTAGGGATTTAAATGAGACTTTGGAACATCTGTGCTTGATAGCTGTATATAGAACACTCCATCCCAAAGATATAGAATATACATTCTTCTCATCGGCCCATCGAACATACTC
>CAUYON010028352.1:0-14935 GCA_963573935.1 Arctocebus calabarensis
GTCCCAGCTACTTGGGAGGCAGAGGCAAGAGACTCGCTTGAGCCCAGGAATTGGAGGTTGCTGTGAGCTGTGATGCCACAGCACTTTATCCAGGGTGACAGCTTGAGGCTCTGTCTCAAAAAAAAAAAAAAAATACAAGATAAAACAGATCAATAGTTACCACATATCAGAAATTATATCATGTGCAACTATTTAAACTTCAAATGAAAAATTTTTTCATATCAACCTAAAATGTACAAGTGGTAAATAGATTATTAACATTGTTTTAGGGGTACATGAGTAAGGAACTTTCAAGAACTTTCAAGTGGCTTAGAATATGGGCTTGAGTTTAAGCCTCTTGGGTTAGAAGGCTGCATCCACTTCTCCTGGCTATGTGACGAAGGGTCAGTTCTGTGAGCCACAGTGTCGGCATCTATAAAACGGTACCTGGCGTAGGGGAAGTGTGAAAATCGAGTGAGGTAAGGCACACAAAGTACTCAGTGAGATAACATGCACAAAGTACTTAGTCCAGAGTAAAGGGTCAATAATCTTATCTATGTAGCTTTGCTCCCAACTGCACAGTGCTGATCCAACGCTGTCATCTGGCCTCTGGTTGCAGAGCAAGCTGAAAGGGAAGTTGTGAAATTTAGCCCTTTGCTGAAGTAGGGTAGCATTTAGAGGCAAACCATACTATTCATGTCATTCCTGCATAATTGCTTTATGTGCTATTAACTGATACTCACTCACTAATGGATAATCCAAGCCAGGAGACACCTGCTGAGCCTTGACTATGGCATCTTCTCCTTGTATTGAGTAACGAAGTCATTCAGAGGAAATTACAGATTTTCCTTCTCTCTTGGGGCACATACATCTTTAGTGAGATGCAATCCTAAGGACAGTATTTGGCCTCTCCCTAAGGAGGAGCTGACAGCACTGGCTGTCTCCTGAGGCCCTGAACATAGATTCCTCTTTTATTCTTTTAAGGCCATAGGGGCTTCACATGTCACACCTGGGGTTTTACTTGGAAGAAGTAAATGTTTGCTAAGGAAAGGTGGGGGGGTGTTAGAAGCAAGTTAACATAGTCCAGTGGGGTGAAGAGAAGAGTTGCTTAATGAAGACAGCATTCAAAGAACAGGGGACTTAAAATATTCAGAGGTAAGGTGTGAGAAAAGAAACTGGAAGATGGAGGTAAAGTATGGTAGAAAAATTAGCCTTAAAAAAAAAAATAGAGTCTGCCAAAAGCAAAAGGAAGGATTCACTAAGATGTATAGCAGAAGGAAAATTGTGAAATGAAGTAAGGGAAAAATATAGCTGATAAATCACCAGGGAGATATAGCAAGGCCCTTAAAAATCATTAATGGACAATTTAATGCCAAAATATTAAAGTAAAAAATACTTGGAAATACACAGCTTGCCTTTGCCTGGCTCATAAAAAATACGAGAGGAGAGCCAGTCCTATGCCTCCGGCACCCACACAGCATGCCTGCTCTCAAATAAAATTTTTCATATTATCCCTCTACTCCCACTTCACACACAAGCTTTGTTACCATTCTTTTATTTTATTCCCATTGACCCTAAAACATACATGCACCTGTAAGAACTGACCCAGAGGTGCGGCCAACATGCAAAGGTCTGCATCCTTGGGCTGCCTCCTTCTGGCAAGGGATCAGTTTGCTTAAGTTGACCTTTGCCCTGTCACACTACTAACTTGTCCGTATTACAAGTGTTTATTGCCAGTCTCCCCTCGTTCAGTTGAGGGCTCTTTGAGCCAGAGACTGTGGCTGTTTTGTTCATTGTAGCTGTCCCAGGATCTAATGTGTGGGCGATAAATTGGATGGGGAAGGAATATGAGTTTCATTTATAGATAGCAAGTAAGAAGTTTTGATGATTTAGAGGTGACTTGATTTTGTGGAGTTGAAAATCCATAAAATTTTCAACTTCCCTCTGAAGTGTCTGAGACTTTTAGGAGGTCTATTTTGATGAGAGAATTGGACTTGGTGATTGATTGGATGTGGGTACTGAGCAAGGCAGAGGTGTCAAGAATGATCTGGGTATAGCTATGGATGAGTGGTGGCATAACTGACTGTAACAGAGAAAAGTAGAGGAAGATCAAATTTAGGAGGGAGATATAAGACCGGAGACATCCAGGTGGAAAAGTGAAGTTGGCAGTTGGGCATGTGGAACTAACTCAGAGCAATGTCCTCTCACCTTCAGTTCTCTGGATTGGACCTATTTCCTGATCCCCGATCTCTATTCCTAACTAACTCAACATATTCACCTGGAGGAGCCATAGGCTCAGCATGGCTAAAACTCAACTCGCCATCCTCCTCTTCTTCTGTAGCCTGCTCTTCTCCCAATAATCCCAGTCATTCAGTGGGAATTATCTTCTCTTGACTTCTCTGTCTCTCCCTGACCTGCAAATTTATCCCACCCATTTTGTGTCAATCTCTTTGATCTATATGTCTCTGAACTTTCTTATTTCCATTTCACCGCCACATTCCACTGCCACTGCCAGCTGCTCATTTCGCCTTTCCTATTATAATAACTTTCAAATGTGTCTTCTTGGAACTATTGTTTCTTAACTTTAAGTAAACTTCCTCACTGCTACCAGATGAAGTCCTTCAGAGGCTCAACAGCAGAACTTTCAAACTCCAAAGTATGTCAGAAAATGCCTTTTCTCCTCTGCATACCCCACCAATCTTGTCTTCTCCCCTCAACCAATCTGAAATCCTATCAATAATTCAAACATGCACTCTGTAACTTCTGCACCCTTGTGCTTGTCGTTTTTTCTTTCCATGATGAAATTTCTCCACCCTAGGCCACCTTGGTTGCTGTTTTTTCTTCTTGGAATAAGTCCCTCTAAACCCAGGTTTTGGCCAGTTTAAATATTACCTCTCCTAGAAACCTCCACTTTGCCTGTATCTTGGTTTATTTTTCCTGCTTTCACTCTCAAAGGGCCTCCTTTTTCTGTAAGGCACTTATCACAATGGTGATGATGTTATTTATGTGACCATTTATTTCATGACTGACTCTCACACTAGTTTATAAACCGCATAGGGGCAGGGTCTGTGAATGTTTTGTTTACCATTGTGATTCAGCATCTGTGAGTTGCAATCAAAGGTGTGGATATAGATGAAGTCATTCAGTGATAGAATTTAGAGTAAGGAAAGACAGCCCAAACAGAACACTGGGGAGCACAAATATTTAAATGGCTGGACAGGAAGTCAGATCCCATGAAGAAGTCTGAGAAGGAACATTCCAGAAGGTAAGAGAGCAGGGCAGAACAATGTCACCAAAGCCAGTGATGCAGAGAATTCCAAGAAGAAGGGAACAATTAGTAGGATATGGCCTACTAAGCCATAAAGACAAATTAACCCTAAGACATAGCAATAGAACCTATCCAAAATGAAAACTACATAAAGAGATATTAAAGACTGACAAAAATAAAAATTGGCCATCATATGTAAATTGGAGTCTTCAGAAGAGAAGAAAACACAGAAATAATATTTGAAGAAATATTATTGGCCAAATATTTTTCAAATTTTATGAAAGGTATAAAATCATAGATCTAAGAAGCACAGACCAGGAAGCAGGAGACATGTTAAGAAAACTACATCAAGAACATTAGAATCAAATCACAGCAAGTTACTAATTCTGAAAAAAAAAATCTTAAAAATAGCTACGGGGGAAAAAAAGGCACATTACATGTGAAAGAACAAGAAAAGAAGAATTACAACAGACTTTTCTTCAGAAACTATGTAAATCAGAAGACATCGTTAAACATGCTGGAAAGAATAACATCTTTAAAGTGCTACGAAAAATTTTGTCAACATAGAACTCAGTGAAAATACCTTTCAAACATGAAGATAAAATAAAAACTTAAAATTTTATTTATTTATTTATATTTATTCATTTTTTAGAGACAGGGTCTTGCTCTGATGCCCAGGCTGAAGTACAATGGCACAATCATAGCTGACTACAGCCTTAAACCATTAGGCTCATGGTATCTTCCTTTCTTAGATTCCTGAGTAGCTGAGTAACAGACATGCACCACCATGACTGCATAATTTCAAAAACCTTTCTTTGTAGACATTGGGTCTTGCTAGGTTGCCAGGCTGGTCTCAAACTCCTGGCCTCAAGAGATAATCTCATTTCAGCTTCCCAAATTGCTAAGATTATACATCTTACACTCAGCCTTTACACTCAGTCAAAACCTTTTTTTAGACAAAGAAAAAATAATGTTTTTTGGCCAGCACATCTGCACTATAAGAAATGTTAAAGGAAGTTCTTCAGGAAGAGGGAAAATGATAGCTGATGAAAACATTGATCTATCCAAAGGAATAAAGAGCTCTGCAAATGGTAAATATGTAGGTAAATATCAAGGACACTTTTTATCAGTTTAAAATTTTGTAAAAGGTAATTGCTTAAAACAAAAATATTAATAACAGGCTCGGCACCTATGGCTCAGTGGGCTGGGGCACCAGCCACGTACACCTGAGGTGGCGGGTTCGGATCCAGCCCCGGCCTGCCAAACAGCAATGACAGCTGCAACCAAAAAATGGCTGGGCGTTGTGGAGGGTGCCTGTGGTTCCAGCTACTTGGGAGGCAGAGGCAGAAGACTCGCCCAAGCCCAGGAGTTGGAGGTTGCTGTGAGCTGTGATGCCACAGCACTCTATCCAGGGTGACAGCTTGAGGCTCTGTCTCAAAAAATATATATATAAACAATGTATTAGAGAATTAATAACATGAAAAAGCAGAATGTATAACAATAGCACAAAAGACAGGAGAGGGAAACGGAAGTACATTATTGTGAAATTTTTACACTACATGTAAAATAGTGTGATGTTTTTTCAAGGCAAACAAATTAGATAAAGATGCATGTTATAAACCTTAAATGAATCATTAAAAATAAGATATACCTAATAAAACAATAGTATTGATAAAATCTCCCTAAAAATATTCAGCTAATCCAAAAGGAAATAAAATAGGGAAGAAAAACCAAAAACAGATGAGTGAATGATAAAATAATAGCAAGATAGTAGATTTAAACAGCCGTATCAATAATTTTATTAAATGTAAATGGTTTAAATTCTCCAATGAAAATTCAGAGATTGTAAGACTGGATTAAAAACCTCAATTATGTTTAATCTATAAAAATTTCCTTCAAAAATAAAAATTAAAAGAAAATAGTTGGGAAAAGATAAAGCTGGTTTAGTTATATTAGTAGGAGAAAAACAGACTTCAGAATAAGAAATATTACTAGAATATAGAGAGATATTTCATAATGAAGGAGTCAATTAATCAAGAAGCATAAGAATCCTAAGTGCATACTCACCTAGTAACTGAGCCTAAAAATTATGTCATTAAGAACCTGACAAATCTAAAAAGAGAAAGAGACAAATCTACAATTATAATCACAGATTTTTCCATTCTTTTCAGTAATTAATAGAACAAGTATACATAAAATAAATAGGAATATGGAAGAACTAATCTATCCACTTACTTCAACTAACTGGCATTTAGAGAACATTCCACTCAACAAATGGAAAATATACATTCTTTTGTAGAGCACATGGAACATTTACCAAGATAGACCATATGCTCAGCTACAAAAAAAATTCCCAAAATTAAAATAATTAAAGTCATATACAGTATGTTGTCTGAGCACAAGGAATAAAATTAGAAATAAATAATGGAAAGATGCCTAAAACCCCCCAAATATTTGGAAATTAAACAGCATACTTCTAAATAATTTATGGTTCAAAGATGAAATCACAAGAAAGTTAGGAAATATTTTGGGCTTAATGAAAAGAAAACACAACATACCAAAATATATGAAATGAAGTTTACAGGGAAAATTATAGACTTAAAAGCTTAATTAGAAAAGAAGAGAATGCTATAAGCAATAATCTAAGCTTCCCCCTTAAGCTAGAAATATAAGTGCAAATGAAACCACAAATTAGTAGAAAATGAATAATAAAGAACAGAAATCAATAAAGTAGAAAAATAACAATGAAATCAAAAGCTGATTTGTTGAAATAATCAACATAATAGGTAACCTCTAATGGCTATATTGTTTAGAAGCCAAAAAAGTTATATTACCAGTTTAAATAATGAAAAAGGAGACATCTCTAAGATCCTACGTACACCAAAAGCATAATTAGGGAATATTATTTTAAGAATTTGATACTAATTAATGCAATACCCTGTACAAAATGGACAAATTTTTGAAAAGACACAATCAAAATTAACTCAATAATCAATAGAAAACCTGAATATCAATAAGCATATTAATTTATAATTAGAAACCTTCCCACAAACAAATTTATGGACCTAGATGGGTTACCCAGTGAATTCTTTCAAATTTTCAAGGTAGAAATACAGGTTGAGTATCCTTTATCGAAAATACTTGGGATGAGAAGTTTCAGATTTTGGATGTTTTCATATCTTGGAATATTTGTATTATACTTACAGACTGAGCATCTCAAATTTGAAAATCTGAAACCTGAAATGCTCCAGTGAGCATTTCCTTTCAGCTTCATCTTAGAATTCCAAAAGTTTGGATTTTGGAACATATTGGATTTGGGATGTTCAACTCGTATCAACAGTCCAATATCATCAATTCTTTTTTAAATTATAGAAGGAGAGACACTTCTCACTTTATAAGATCAGAATTTTCCTGATATCAAAACCAGACAAAAGTGTTACAAGAAAAGAAAACTACAGAATAAAATTCCTCAGGAACTTGGGCTGGGCTGAAAATCTTTAACACAATATTAGCAAATCCAAAATGAAATATATAAAAATCATAACACACCATGACCAAGTGATATTTATCCCATAATTAAAAGATTGCTTAACATTAAAAAATTAACCTATATAGTTCTATTATCACAACAGAGGAGAAAAAAACATATGGTTATTTCAATCAATGCAGAAAAGCTATTTGATAAAATTCATATTCATTACATACTACATCATGATAATAACCTTCCAGTAAACTAAGAATAGATGGTAACCCCATCAATCTAATAAAAGGCTGATATGGCACGTCTCTATGAATATGGTAAAAACTATTAAATTGCACACTTCAGATGGCTGAATTGTATGGCAGATGAATTATACCTCATTTACTATTTTTTTAAACTATTAGTAACTTAATAGTAAAACCTGAATGTTTTTGACTAAAGATCAAAAACAGGACAAAGATGTTCACTTTCTCTACTTGTATTTAACATTCTGGAGATTCTTACCAATGCAGTGAGACAAGGAAAAGAAGGAAGTGGTGTACAAATTAGAAAGCTACATGTAAAGCATGTCTTTATTCACAGATGACATGATTAAGCATGTGGCAAATACTTAGAAATATACCCAAAAAAACTACTGGAAGAAATAAGTGATTTTAGCAAGATTTCAGGATACAAAATCAATATGCAAAAATCAGTTGTGTTTCTATATGTTAGCAATAAACAAATAGAAATTTGTTTCAAAAATAAGACAATATCATTTGCAACAGTATCCCCAAAAATGAAATACATAAGTGTGATGTTTAATTTTACATATCAACTTGACTGGGCTACAGGATGCCCAGATATTTGGTTAAATAATATATTTGGATATGTCTATGAGGGTGTTTCTGGGTGAGATTAGCATTTGAATGGGTAGATTGAGTAAAACAGATTGTTGCCCTTGATGTGGACAGGGCCTCATCTAATCTAATCTATTAGAGGCCTGAATAGAAAAATGGCAGGGTAAAAGAGAATTCCCCCTTCCTGCTAGTTTTCAAGCTGAGCCATCCATTTTCTGCTGCATTCAGACTGCAACTTCATCATCAGCTGCATCATCAGCTCTCCGGGTTCTCAGGTCTTTGGGCTTGGACTGGAACTTGTATCATCAGCATTTCTATTTCTCAGGCCTTGGAACTCAGGCTGGTTTTGGTTTGCCTAGGTCTTTGTGGATGGCAGATGGTGGGACTTCTGTAATTATATTAGCCAATTCCTTATTTATATATATTTATTTTTTTAGTTACTTTAACCCCTCAAATCTGTGTGTGTGTATACAAAAAAACCTACATATATGTATATATATGTTATACTTTAATCCCCAAAACTTATATATATAATTATAGTTTATTTACTTTAACCCCCAAAACCTATAGGGGGTTAAACTAAATAAAACCCTATAGGTTTTGGGGGTTAAAGTAAATAAAACCCCCCAAATAATAATATATTATATATTATATGTACTATATATATTATATATATATAGGTTTTGGGGGTTAAAGTAAATAAACTATAATTATATATATATATATTATATATATATATAGGTTTTGGGGGTTAATATATATTATATATATAGGTTTTGGGGATTAAAGTATAGCATATATATATATACACATATGTAGGTTTTTTGTATACACACACATAGGTTTGAGGGGTTATATATATACTATTATATATTATTATATATGTAGGTTTTGAGGGTTAAAGTAAATAATATATAATATAATAATATAATAAATATAATACATATATAATATAGTAATATAATACACATAATATATAATATATTATATATATAGGTTTTGGGGATTAAAGTAAATAAACTATGTGTAAGAACTCTACCCTGAAAACTAGAAACAGTTGACCTAAAATTAAAGAAGACCTAAAAGTGATTTGATTTACTATGTTTATATATTAGAATATTCAATATTTTTATGATTCCAATTCTCTACAAATTGATTTATAGATTCAATGAAATTTCATTAAAAGTCCAAATAGACTTTCTTAAAGAAATGCCCAAGCTGATTCTAAAATTTATATGAAAATCTAAATGCTCCAAATGGCCAAAACAATTTTGAAAAAGAAGAACAAAGTTTGAAGACTTATACTTACTGACTTTAACACATACTATTAAGCTATTGTAATCAAATAAGTGTATTATTAGCATAATTTAGACACATAGACCAGTGAAGCCAGAAATAGATTCATACATAATATGGTCAGTTGAATTGCCAAGGTAATTCAATATGGAAAGGATTACCTTTTCGACAAATGATCTGGAACAATTTCTTATCTATATATAAAAAAAAATGAATGTCAATCCTTACTTTCTCATACACAAGAGTTGGCTTGAAATGGATCATAGTCCTAAATTTAAATGCTAAACCCATAAAACTTCTAGAAGAAACTTTATAACCTTTGGCTAGGTAAGGATTTCTTAGGACACAAAAAAGCATGAACATAAAAGAAAAAGTTTATAAATTGGGCTACATCAGAATTTTAAACCTTTTCTTTTTTTTTTTAAGGGACAGAGTCTTACTTTCTTGCCCTCAGTAGAGTGCTGTGGCATCACAGCTCATAGCAACCTCCAGCTCTTGGGCTTAGGCGATTCTCTTGCCTCAGCCTCCCAGGTAGCTGGGACTACAGGTGCCCACCACAATGCCTGTCTATTTTTTTGTTGCAATTTGGCTGGCACTGGGTTTGAACCTGCCACCCTTGGTATATGGGACTGGCGCCCTACTCACTGAGCCACAGAACTGCCCAAAATTTTAAATCTTTGTTCCTCATAAGATATTAGTAAGAAATTTCAAATGTAGAGGAGGCAAGATGGCCAAGTGGAGCCAGCTTTCCACAGAGCTCCCACCCAGAAGGAGAGTTAAAGGACAGAAGTTTAGCAAGTAGGTTGATGGTTTGGAGCTGAACCAAAAGAGAAGTTTGAAGAGCACATATCACCCCTGCTGAGTAGAGCTGCAACCCCAAGGAAACAAACAATAGGTACAAAATCCATCTGGTAAAAACCAGAGCTCTTTCCAGAGGACCCACTACTGTGCCATGGCACTCTCCCACCAGGCATAAAACTGAACATAGACTCTACCCACAACTCTGAACTCCCATAACTCCCCATACTCTTACCCCAAGGTCTGGCTCTTGGGCATTTTCTTGAGAGGTGTGGATGGGGCTTGGGCTGTTGTTGCAGGTCTGTGCTGGTTCTGTGGCACAAGTGTGGAGTGGGGACTGGGGAGTGAGAGAGCCATGCAGGAGAGGGAGAAACAGTGCCCCATGTGACAGTGCAACAGCTGCAGTGGTGAGGACAATAGGGCTCATACCCCTGAGGATATTTTGGAGAGACACTTCCCCCACCCCTTAGCAACCAGAGGGAGCCAGGCCTTTACCCTGGTGGCAACCACTGGTGGAACAGATCTGGGACAGAAACACAGGTCTTGTAAGCAAAGGGTATGCCTGAAGTGGTACCTGCCCTGGCAGGGTGCAGCGGGGATAGAGAATAGAATCCGAGCACGTGCAGAGGTGGCATACTCCCAGGGTTGGGCTGACTCAGAATTGCTGCTTTTGTGGACCTAAGATGTACCTGGCCCCCAGGGGAGCATAGCTGGGACAAAAGCAGGTGTGGCAGCAGCACCAGCTCAGGGAGAGGCAGGAATTCAGAGCTGTTTGTGAGCTCTAACCATGCCTGCCCCAACACAAAATGCAGTGGAGACTGAGACTCCAGCTCTGTGAGAATTGGCACAGTGGCAGCAGCACAGGGCAAGGCTGAGTCACAGCTTCTGTGAACTCAAACGGCTCCTGGCCTGCAGGGGAATATTGTTGGAACAGAAATGCAAATTCTAGGAGAATATAAGTGGAAGCAACATCAATCTGCGGTGGGGCTGGACCTGAGTGAAACTCTCCAGCTTCCATTAAGCACCCGAAGTTGTCAAACTTCAGTTCCCCCAGTCGGCTGGTGGCAGAGTGCAGCAGCTGGGCCAAGGAGACATAGATCTCCCTGTGACTCAGGCAAGTGCAAACCCCTGGAGCATCTGTTCATCGGAGGGAACTGGGTCACAGCCCTGCAGTGTTACCAGTGACTGGGTGTGACAGAGGTGCAAGGTGGGGAAGGAGGCATCAACCTTCCCAGACTAATTCACTTGCTGGGTGGGCCCTTCTGACTCCATGGAGCACTGAAGTGAGTCATACTCGACCTGCCAGCAGATCCCTGCTATCTAATTGCTGGAGACCTTTTGAACTCTCCCACTTGAAACTGGGTGCTGACTGGGATAATTGATTTGGAACTCTTGACCTAGGCCAATTACCTGAGGACCATCCAAGGTGGTATCCTGGGTGTGTTGTGGGAAGGTTTGATTTTCCTTTTCCAGTTGTTGCCCATGGGAGGTGGGGTGTCATAGCTGCTGGTATTTCTCCACAGCTGAGACTTAAACCCAGAGTTACTGATTCACTAGGATTGGACAGAGACCAGCTGAAAACAATACAGAGCCACTTAGCCTCACCACACCAAGCAGGTCCCCAGTGTCTCAAGCCATAGTACTCTATGGGTCCTTTGCAAAGCTGTAGGGGAAAAGCTGCAGTCACCAGTCCCAGCTCTTGAGCAAAGGGCTGGTTAATCACTACTCCACGAGCCTCTAACCCAATTTCACCTAATCTGTTCATCTAGCCAAAAGTGAAAAATAATCATGGATTGGAATCAGTGGAAAAACTCTGGCAATATGAATAATCAGTATAGATCAATTCCTCCAAGGAATGACGAGGCATACACACCAGAAGATCCCATTCATAAGTAAATGGCTGAGATGTCAGAAATTAAATTCAGAATTTGGATTGCAAATCAGATTAACAGAATTGAGGTAAAGTTGGAATTAGAAATTCAAGGAGCATTTCAAAAGTTGTCTCAAGAATTCAATGAATCCAAAGAAAAAAATCACCAAAGATTTTGACATATTGAGGCAAGAACTTGCAGCCCTCAAAGATCTGAGAAATACAGTAGAATCCCTCAGTAACAGAATGGAGCAGGCAGAAGAAAGGATTTCAGATATTGAAGACAAAGCTTTTGAATGCTCCCAAAAGCTCAAAGAGAAAAGGAAGTATAGAGCAAAAATGGATCATTCTCTCAGAGAGCTCTAGGATAATTCAAAGAAAACTAATATTCGCCTTATAGGAATTTTTGAAGGTGACAAGGTTGCTTTGAAAGGCCCAGATGCTCTGCTCCAAAAGATAATGGAGGAGAACTTCCCAAACAAGAGATTCTGAAATTCAGATAGCAGACACTTTCCGAACCCAGGCATGACTGACTCAATCCAAATAAAGCATCTCCCAGACACATTATAATTAACTTTGCCAAAGTTCATATGAAGGAGAAAATTCTGCAAGCAGTCAGATGTAAGAAAACCATAACCTACAAGGGAAAGAATATTAGAATGACTGCAGATCTCTCTGCTGAAGCCTTTCAAGGTAGAAGAGGGTGGTCATTGACCTTTAACCTCCTAAAACAAAATAACGTTCAACCCTGGATCCTGTATCCAGCTAAATTGAGTTTCATTTATGATGGAGAAATTAAATACTTTAATATCATTCACATGTTGAAAAAATTTGCCATAACTAAACCAGCTTTCCAGGATATTCTCAGACCTATCCTGCAAAATGACCAGTGCAATCCTCTACCACCAAAGTAAACTCACTCAGAAATTTTTGATCAAATTTCAACTTCCACAGTGGTGAAAGAATTAAAAATGTCCACTGGACTTTCCAAAAACTTAATACCCAAAATACAACCAGGCTTATCAATATTCTCAATTAATGTGAATGGCTTAAATTGTCCTCTAAAGAGGCACAGGTTGGCTGACTGGATACAAAAACTCAGGCCAGGTATCTGCTGCATATGAGAATCTCATCTTACCTTACAAGATAAATATAGACTCAGGGTGAAGGGATGGTCATGTATATTTCAGGCAAATGGAAGTCATAAAAAAAAGTTGCAATTTTATTCGCAGATATAATAGGCTTTAAACCAACAAAAGTAAGGAAAGACAAGGATGTTCACTTCATATTTGTTAAGGGGAATAATCAACATGATGCGATTTCAATTATTAACATATGCACCCAAATAGAATGCGCCTCAATTTATAAGAGAGACTCTAACAGACATGAGCAACTTGATTCCCCCCAGCACAATAATAGTCAGAGATTTTAAAACCCTTTTGGCTGCGTTGGATAGATCCTCCAATAAAAAACTAAGCAAAGAAATTTAGATTTAAACTTAACCATTCAACAGTTGCATTTAACAGACATCTACAGAACATTTCATCCTAACAAAACTGAGTACACATTCTTCTCATCAGCCCATGGAACATCCTCCAAAATTGATCACATCTTAGGTCACAAGTCTAACCTCAGCAAATTTAAAAGAATAGAAATTATTCCTTGTATCTTCTTGGACCATCATAGAATAAAAGTTGAACTCAGTAACAACAGGAATCTGCATACACACACAAAAACATGGAAACTAAATAATCTTATGCTGTACAATAGCTGAGTGATAGATGACATTAAGAAGGAAATTACCAAATTTTTGGAACAAAACAATAATGAAGACACGAATTACCAAAACCTGTGGGATACTGCAAAGGCAGTCCTAAGGGAAATTTATAGCATTGCAAGCCTTCCTCAAGAGAATGGAAAGAGAGGAAGTTAACTTAATGGGACATCTCAAGCAACATGGGAGAAGAACATTCCAATCCCCAACCCAGCAGAAGAAAAGAAATAACTAAAATTAGAGCAGAATTAGATGAAATTGAAAACAAAAGGATTATATGTAGATCAACAAATCAAAAAATTGTTTTTTTTAAAAGGTCAGTAAAATAGATAAACCTTTGGGTAACCTAACCAGGAAAAAAAGAGTAAAATCTCTAATTTCATCAATAGGAAATATAAAAGATGAAATAACAGACGCCTCAGAAATTCAAAAAATCCTTAATGAATATTACAAGAAACTCTATTCTCAGAAATACAAAAATCTGAAGGAAATAGACTAATACTTGGAAGTGCACCACCTTCCTAGACTTAGCCAGAATTAAGTGGAAATGTTAAAAAGGCCTAAACCATGTTCTGAAATAGCATCAACTATACAAAATCTTCCTCAAAAGAAAAGCCTGGGACAAGATGGCTTCACTTCAGAATTCTACCAAACCTTTAAAGAGGAACTAGTACCTATATTACTTAACCTTTTCCAAAATATAGAAAAAGAAGAAATATTACCCAACATGTTCTATGAAGCAAACATCACCTTGATCCCCAAACCAAGAAAATCCCAACAAGAAAAGAAAATTACAGACCAATATCACTAATGAATATTGATGGAAAAATATTCAATAAGATCCTAGCAAACAGAATCCAGCAACACATCAAACAAATTATATACCATGACCAAGTGGGTTTTATCCCAGTGTCTCAAGGCTGGTTCAATGTACATAAATCTATAAATATAATTCATCACATAAACAACATAAAAAACAAAGACCATATGATTCACTCAATTGATGCAGAAAAAGCTTTTGACAATATCCAGTATCCTTTCATGATCAGAACACTTAAGAAAATTGGTATAGAAGGGATATTTCTTAAACTGATAGAGGCCGTCTACAGCAAACCCACAGCCAATATCATATTGAATGGAGTTAAATTGAAATCATTTCTACTCAGATCAGGAACCAGGCAAGGTTGCCCCATTGTCTCCACTGCTTTTTAACATTGTAATGGAAGTCTTAGCCATCACAATCAGGAAAGAAAAGGTGGGGGGGAGGAGCCAGGATGGCGGTCTGTAGCCAGCTTTCTGCAGACACTCCTGTCCAGAAGGAGAGTTAAAGGACAGAAATTTAGCAAGAAAGCCAATGGTTTGGAACTGAGTCAAGAGACAAGGTCAAGGAATGCACATCAACCCTATTGGAGCGACCTGCGACCCCAAGGATACAAATAAAAGCTCATATTTCAATCCAGAGTAACAGATTCTCTAGGATCTAAAGACCACCTGAAAATAAGACAGAGCCACTTAACTCCACCACACCAAGAAGGTCCCCAGTTTTGCAAGCAGTGGCAAAACCCTAGGGGAAAAGGTACAGACGCCAGCCCAAGCTTTTAAGCAAAGAACTGGTCAATCACTACTCCTA
>CAUYON010028354.1:0-37769 GCA_963573935.1 Arctocebus calabarensis
CTTCTATGGGTGTGACACTCTCTTCCACCCCCATTAAGGTACTGGGGATGTCAGGGTTGGTTTGGTGAGTGACCCAAAGCAGGAGGGCATGCTGTTCTTAGGAGCATAGAGGGTAATTGTGTGTGTGTAGGTCAGAGTACGCATTACTTTGGGGGTTGATGCAGCTTGTCCCAGGTGGGCTAGGGGCATCCCAGGTCCAGCAAAGGTTAAATCAGGCTTTTCAGCCAGCCTGGGACACAATGGACAGGGTAGATGTTCTCTTTGTAAAAATGAAAGTCCACAGCCATTCACTTGTTGCTTTGGCTGGCTGTTGCACCTGTAATTGTGTAGGAGTGGGAAAAGACTGCTGGGATGGGTGACTCCACTGCGTGCTGGAGTGGGGGAACTGGAGTAGCCGGAGGCCCCAAAAGAAGAAGGGGGAAGGAACACCTAAGACAACACCAACTGTGCCAGGCACGTTGGGTCACATATTGATAATGTTGTTCTTCACTAGTTGTTTCTGGCCCCTGAGACTCACCATTGAAGGCACAGAAAGGCATTTAAGAAGAAACTCATAGCTTTTAATCCTGGCAGGACAAGGGACAAAGGACCAAGATTTGAGTAGGTTTCACTACTCTTCTACTGGGGTAGGGGAGATCTCACACATTTAATACAAATTCCTACCTCCCTCCCCCCCCAAAAAAAAACTTGTTAAAGAATGCATTGTTAAGGTTGTAGGATGCTTAAGCCTTGATAACAAACTATGAACGACTGCATCTTTTAAGGAGAAACACACTCGATCAGCAATATAAATTGGCCTTCAATTTAATGGAACAACTTCATGCAATGCTTCAATAGTAAAATATATATTATTTAATCACTTCGGATTAATCAACTGATATACAGACTCAATACAGTTTTTACATCTCATTCAGGTCATAACAGAAGATTTTCTTTGCTATGAAGAGTTACATGCTTTGGGAAATCTTGTTAACAGAACATGGGGAATACATACCTTCAGCACCGTTCAAGATAAATGTCAAGAAGTTGGACTGATTTTGGTAAATATAATGAGTGTATGTAGAGATGGTGCACTTTCCATGACAGGAAAACATGAAGGGATTATTACATAGATTAAACAAATATTAACAGTTCCAGGTGCTCTTATTTCTTTTCATTGTATCTTGCATCACAAAATCTCTGCTGAAGCTAATATTTCAAGTGACACATGCAAATGCAAGTCATCATCAGTTTTGTAATATCCTGGAATTGAACCATGACATATTCAAGTGTGGATTTACATTATCATTCTGAAATTCATTGGCTATATGTTATGAAGAATAGAATTAGCAATGTGAATTATTGAACAAAGTCTCCTCTAGGAATGCAAATTTTGTGTGTGATATCATGTAAAATCAAAATGGCTTCAATATTTTTGCTTGGTAAAAGTAAGTTCATATGTGATATGTAGCAAATATCCAAGTATTTTTTTAAAAACTTATTTTTCAAAACACTTCTTCAAAAAGAAATTTTAGATGAACGTTTTTCTCAGTTAGCAAATCTTAATGATAAGCAGGATAATACGTGAAAATAACCTGAAGAATATGCAACTATTATAGACCTATTAATTAGAGAATGCAATGAAAAGTTCACTGACTTTGAGAATCAAGGCATTACACTCAAATTATAATTTCAACCTCACCTAGTTGTTATCACTAAGGCACCTAAGGAACTGATTGGCTTAGAATTGATTGGCTCTCAGTAGATGACATTTTAAAGTCATTGATACTAAGAAATATCCAACTGAAATATGAAAAAAATATGGTAGAAGACCCATATCTTCAGCAACATGCAACCAAAATGCTCCCTTGCTTTCCAAACTCTTATTGCTGCAAATGTACATTCTCTTACCTAACCCAAATCAAGCTGCTCACAATGTCACATATGACTGACACCTATCCAGAGGGTCAACTGAAACTGAGACCTTTATGGTCCAATCAAATACTCAAATACTTTCCAACAAAAAGCAGATACAACAAAGTCATGAAATGGCTGGCAACCAGTAGAAGATTGAACTGGACCCACACCTTTCACCATTAACTAAGATAGACTCTCATTGGATTAAAGATTTAAACTTAAGACCTGAAACTATAAAAATACTAGGAGAAAGTGCAGGAGAAACTCTTGAAGGAATTGGCTTGGGTAAATATTTTATGAGGAGGACTCCCCAGGCAATTGAAGCAGTATCAAAAATACACTACTGGGATCTGATCAAACTAAAAAGCTTCTGCACAGCCAAGAACATAATAAGTATAGCAAGTAGACAGCCCTCAGAATGGGAGAAAATATTTACAGGTTATGCCTCTGACAAAGGTTTAATAACCAGAATACACAGAGAACTCAAACGTACTAACAAGAAAAAAATAAGTGATCCCATCTCAGGGTGGGCAAAGGACTTGAAGAGAAATTTCTCTAAAGAAGACAGGTGCATTGCCTACAGACGCATGAAAAAAATGCTCATCATCCTTAATCATCAGAGAAATGCAAATCAAAATAGATATCACCTACCTCCAGTAAGACTAGCGTACATAAAAAGATCCCAAAACCAGAGATGTTGGTGTGGATGTGGAGAAAAGGGAACACTTCTACACTGCTGGTGAGCATGCACACTAATACATTCCTTTTGGAAGGATTTTGGAGAATACTTAGAGATCTAAAAATAGACTTACCATTCTATCCTGTAATTCTGTTAGTAGGTATATACCCAGAAGACCAAAAGTCACATTATAACAAAGACATCTGTACCAGAATGTTTATTGCAGCCCAATTCATAATTGCTAAGTCATGGAAGAAACCCAAGTGCCCATCGACCCACGAATGGATTAATAAATTGTGGTACATGTATACCATGGAATATTATGCAGCTTTAAATAAAGATGGAGACTCTACCTCTTTCATGTTTACATGGATGGAGCTGGAACATATTCTTCTTAGTAGAGTATCTCAAGAATGAAAGAAAAAGTATCCAATGTACTCAGCCCTACTATAAAACTAATTTATAGCTTTCATATGAAGGCTATAACTCAACTATAGCACAAGAATATGAGGAAAGGGGCAAGGGGGGGTTTGGGTACACAGAGGGTAAGTGGTAGGGTCAATACCTACAGTGCATCTTAGGGTACAGGCAAAACTTACTAAATGCAGAATACAAATGTCTTCATACAATAACTAAGAAAATGCCATGAAGGCTATGTTAAATAGTTTGATAAAAATATTTCAGATTGTATATGAAACCAGCACATTGTACCCCTTGATTGCACTAATGTAGATAGCTATGATTTAATAATAATAATAATAATAATAAAAATGCAAGGGTGCCGCTTGTGGCTCATTGAGTAGGGCGCCAGCCCCATATACCGAAGGTTGCGGGTTTAAACCCGGCCTCAGCCAAACTGCAAAAACAGAAAAATAGCCAGGCGTTGTGGTGGGCGCCTGTAGTCCGAGCTACTTGGGAGTCTGAGGCAAGAGAATCGCCTAAGTCCAAGAGTTGGAGGTTGCTGTGAGCTGTGTGACGCCACAGCACTCTACCAAGGGTGATAAAGTGAGACTCTGTCTCTACAAAAAAAAAAAAAAAAAAACTTAAAAAAATAAAAATAAATAAAATGTTAGTTTACTTTAAAATTAACAAATAATTTATATTTTTGGAGTTATTAAGTACATAGGAGTTAATTTTTTACAAAATAATGCCCATTTTAAAGGTACCTAATTGAAGATTCTTCAATGTTGTCTTATTCAGTTATATCTAAATTAATACATTCTTCCAACATAAATGAGTCCCCCACCGCTGTCCTTGGGGCTTCTAATCCTCTGCAGATACAAAAGAATGGCTATAAAATGTTTTTTTTTGTATTAAAATATTTTATAATTAATTCTCTAGAATCCTGAGCCAGCTGGCACAGGAAAAAAAAATTATACTAGAACATTTCAGTTTTTTTAAACAATAAAAAGAAATATTTGACTGGAGGATGGCATAAGAATTTTACAAATACAAACGTAGGCTTCCTCACATTTCCCAGAGCAACTGAACAATAAATATAAATGTTATTAGATACATGGAACTGCATGATATTTCCAAAAGAATGAAATGAGATAGAAAGAGATCTAGAACTAAACTTGGGTACTCCAAGATTAAGTACTCTCATAAAAGAGAATGACCCAAAGTTGGATAAAGAGGAGGAGAGGTAAGTAACATAGGAAACCCTCCTGGAGGCTACACTTAAACCGAAAGTAACTATGATCACTTCTTTAAGAGAAACAAAGTTAGCCAATTTATCCATAATTTATTGAATTAAGGTCAATAATATGTGGTGAAATTATTCACAGTGGTCTTGTCTAGTTGGGCAAAATAATGGCACTATTGTCCAATATCTGAATGCAAGTGATGACTTGGCTTCCTCAAGGCATTCTACTATTTAATAACTAGCTGTGGTCAATACCTGCCATACATAATAATTTTGTAAGATTTCTCACTAGTTCCCTGAGGCATGGCTTGTACTGCACCTCTGTGATTCTGCATAGACTTAAACTGATAAGCAGTTTAAATTCCATTCCATAACCAGAAGGTGGGACATACCTTGGTGAGGATTTTCCAGAGACCACTGACGATCACAGAGCCCAAGATCAATGATTACCTTCTTTGTGTTTTGATAAACTTGTAACTAATTTTTCAGATTAGATTCTTAATCACAAAGAGGACACAAACAGTCTAGATGTAGTTTCCTCCATCTAAGAAGGAGCCACACAAAACTTATTTTTTTAAACAGAGAATTCCTGAAAAAGTGAGAAAAGATAAAATAGAAGTGTTTCTTGAAAACAAAATCCCGGATGTACATTTGAAAATTAGTCTTGAGGCTGATGACTAAACTTAAGGGCCATAATTTTGTACATCTTGTTCTGGACATGAGGGGAAAGTCTTGTAATTTTAGGTGATTCATCTCAAATTATGAAGAATTCATGGTGGGGCAATTTTTGTGTATTATTTTAACTGTTTGTTAAATTTACAGTTAATAGTTTTCTTTCATACTTTGTTATGAAAGAACAATTTGATAGTAAAATGGAAATACAGACAAGGAATATTTATTTTAGTGAAAGAAGATAAATTACTGGCAATTTCTTTCTTCTCTCAAAATATTGACTATTAAATTAAAAATCACACACACATTCTAATGACAAGTTAAATAATCAATGCCTCTTAAAATAAGTGAATGCATACTAAAGCCCATTTGACTGTCATCTCAGGCCAAAACAATACAAGTCAAAGCTTCTCTATAGGAAGGATAATAGTTACATTAGCAGAATACTAGTTATGTTGTCTGGTATACTTGATTTTTGAGCTCTGCCAAAAGGAGCTGATAGATTTTTATAAATCTCAGGTTTATTGATAATAACACCTGGGGTGCATGTAGCTATTAAATTTTGACTTTCTTTGACACTTCAAACTCCTGTGTATTCTTCTAATCATCTACCTCTGAAGATACTTTGGAATTGAGCAAGATAGTGGACTACTTGACAGATCAGAAGAAACACACTCTCAGACACCAAGTGTTTATGTAAAATAAAATAGTAATAGTGGTTAAGGAATTAATTGTTAGGCTTTGTATTAAAGTTTGGATTATGAAGTATTGGGGTAACTAAGTAATAATTATCTGTATTATTAGTACTACTTCTACTGACAAAATTAGAATTCTTTTCTCAAATTAAAATAACAGAAAAATCAATCTATAAAACTGACAACAGATCTGTTTAAATTAGGATGTGAAGTTATGACAGATATGCTAAGGGACCATCCCTCACCACAGCCCAGGAAAACCATTAGGTTTAGGGCCTTGCAGAGTATCATTTGGAAGTTCTGTGTGATGAATTTACGGCTAAATAACCTCTGTTTAAAACAAAAATGAAAACATTTTAGGAGGGTAAAACTTGTGCTTTTGTATAGCTGTACTATCAGAGAGAGAAATGTTTTAAAAAGAAGTTACCTGGTGATAGAGATAAAGTGATAAGTGGACATACAAAAAAAAGATGAAACAAGTTACTAGAACAGATAAAAAATAGGCTTGATAACTGGCTATATAGGCATGGCCAAAAAAGTATCTGTACATGCTGATGAGACTGGTAAGAGCGAGGACTTCTGACCGAGACTTATTTAGGTTGTAATATGCATACACTTGGGTGTATGTATTATCCAATACATACATGTTGGGTTTGGGGTTTCTAGCTAGGATTCTTATCAGATTGTGAAGGTGGTCAAGGTACTCAAGTTTGGTTAGCAGTAGATTCTGCATTAGTAAAATAAATAATATCTTACTCTTCCAACCATTAATTTGTTTGTTCAACAAGTATTTATTGACTAAATGCGATGTGACAGTTATATGATTGTGAATTTTTCCATGAACAATATTGATATATGTCAAGGGGGTTTATAACATGGAGCTTAAATTAAATGGAGAAAAGAGAAACTGAGTACATGCTTTCAAGCATAATAAATATGAGAAAAGAGAAATAGTGCTATGGTAGCAACAACAGGGTTGTTGAGAGAATTAATATGAGAGATAACACAGGTAACGGGTAAAGTACAATGCCTGTCAAAGGCACAATTGTTTGTGCATTGAAGATAAATAGGAGAATGTCAAGTTTGGAAATGTTTGATTCCAAATTGGATGGAACCACAGGTTACCAATTCAACTGATTGGCAAGGAAAAACAGTTCAAAGAATAAAACAAGTTTTGATTATTCATGTAGAGTTTCAGACTATGATAAAAGCAAACCCCACTTTACAAAGTAAATAATATAAAACTGAGGAGGTAGAACATTGTGATTTTTTCAAGAGGAGTTTAATCATAGTCATATATGTATAGAGGCAAATTTTTTAAAAAACAAAAATATCAATGGAGGTAACTGGCATAACAGGAAAGAAATAAGTCTAGAGGAGTATATATGATCTGAAGATTTATAAAGTGATGGAACTATTTGCATTTCTGAATGCTGTTATGCTTTTTTGTTCTGAATGCTGTTATGTTTTTTGTAAAGAAAGGATTAAAAAGGACATATAGATTTGGTAAAGTTGATTGGTTATGTAAAGAAGATTTTGGTTATGTAATAATGTTGCTTTCTATAGCTCATTTAATTAAATTATAAAGTAGCCCATTATAAATGGAAGTTTTGTCTAATGAGTGGGTGGGTCGGAATTGAAAATGAGATAATGTTTATTAAATTAGTTTTTAAAATTAATATTTTTATTGTCTTTTCTATTCATATCATGTCTTTTCTATAGTGTAAAAATACAGCAATTATTTTTTTTGCTCCCTTGGGTGGTTTTGGCTAGATAGAAAAGATCTCAGTAATTATAAATGCATCTCATGAGAAAATAAAAGGATATATGTAGACAGAAAAGATCCAAATAACTTTTACTAAATTCTGTATCATTTATTTGGCCTAATGCAGTTATTTTTACCAAAGAATATTGAGGAAATGGAAACCAATTTCGGGTATGTGTAATTAGATAATAGGGAAAGGACTAGTTATTTAAACCAATGTAGGTATAATTTAAATTTTAATTCAAGATGAGATGGAATTCTCAAAGTCATGTCATTCATGCCTTGATTAGTTCACACTTGGACATCAACTATATTCACCTTGGACAATCAATAATACAGAAAGTTAAGCTTGTCTTGTATTCTAGAAAGCTAAAATGACTATAAATCATTTGAACTGGATATTTATTTCTTGATTGCTTCCTTTCACTCTTGAAAAAATGATTTACATAGGAGCTAGAGTTCCTACAGGCAGGAAGGCACCACGGAGTGAAGAGTCAATATGCAAAGTGTCTCAGAATTGTTTGGCACATCTCCCAAGCTTTCTGCATTTTGTCCTTACACGCAGTTTCTCTTTAAACATCTGATCTTTTCCTTTATGGAGTAAGGGAATCTTCTAATTAATATGCACTGGGGCACCACATGGTTGCCCATCTGTGTGGGTCAGTTTTGAATCACTGATCAGGGCTGAAACTGAGCTGAAATTTAGCCAAATAGCCAGCAACAATGACCTTCAAACCTGTCGTGGCTGGTTGATGGGCAGCACTAGAGAATTTAATTTGCTTTAGAGCTTCTATTTCACATTCTTGTCTGATTTTTAAAATGAATTTATTTATCTTATTGATCTTTGCTTTTCTGATGTTTACATTTTTAGAGAGACTTATTTTAGGTTTCCAACAGCATGCACATCTAAATAACATTCTCTAAAAACATTAACTTCAAGAAATCAATAAGTAAATCAAATAATTTATACATTTATGCAGTTTTTGGCAAGAGAAATACTGTTATTTTATTTTTCTTTCTCAAGTAAAAGAAAATAATCTGTGTCTTTCTCCTTTAGCAGCTGGCACACCACAATTACCTGGGTACTTTTTATTATCTAGATAGATATAAACAAAGAAAAGCAATCTACTTAAGAACTAGGATAAATGACCTTTTATAAATGAATTAAATTTATCAAAATACTATATGTACATTTTGAGAGTAATCTAAGAGCTAACATTTTCAAGTTTAATTGCTTTCTAATCTTCCACATTTGAGAAATAGCTCTACAAATGCCCTGAGGCATAACAAAGCTGATTGTTCTTTCATGCTTCTGTAAAGGACATTCTTATCAGAGACAAATATTTCTATGTCCTTAAAGTGTTTTTATATGCAACCAAGGTAAGCATTATGCTGTCAATTTAAGTATCAGATCATCTGTGTAAGAAGGGAGACAAATCTAATGTTTTCTTATGCAGAAAGATAATCAGGTTATCAATAAATTCTGAATTCCTTGCTTTTCCTTTCCTCAACTTAATGATATCCAGAATGTGTTACTGACTCTTGGCCAAGAGTTTCAAGAATAATAGCAAAAACTAATATTCTCTTCTAGTCTGAGACTCCAGGTTGTTGGGGCATTTAATGGTTATGCTGCCCCTTTAGTGATATATTTACATTACATTTACATTATAATGTAAAATGTATGTGAAATACAGGTGTGTGCACTCTAAGGAAATATGTATTCCTTTAAATTTTCCTATAAGTCACTTTGTAGTCAGATAATCTTTTTTTTTTTAACATTGTCCTTGCTTGTAGTGATTCCTCGTGCCAGTTGCCTCCCAAGTAGCTAGGATTACAGGCGCCCACCACAACGCCCAGCGGTGTTCTTTCCTGGTGGTAGAGACGGGGTCTTTTACTCTGGCTCACTCATGCTTATGCTTATGCTGGTCTCAAACTGTGAGCACTGGAAATCCACCCTCCTCGGCTTCCCACAGCGCTGGGACTACAGGCGTGAGCCACCACGCCCGGCCTATAGTCAGATAATCTTATACTTATTTTTACGTAACCTTTCACTTCACAATATCTGGTTTTGAACAAGAATTATGCTGTCACTGTACCCTTAATCACCTTTGAAACTCTAGACAGTTACGCTGGGGGTATCCTCACCATCTGTTCTCATTTCATAACTCAGACTGAACGAAAGACCCCCTTTGTGGAGACATGCTATTTTCATAGACATTAAAGAAAAAATATTCAATGATCCTTGTTGAGGCCTGGTAAGGAAGACTCTTCAGGAACACTGCAATGGGTATAGAGACCAGTGCAATGGGGTCTTACAGAGGAGGGGAAAGATAAGGTTTAACTCCAAATATAGCAAGAGCAAGAGGAAATTTATAACCAATACACAGGTTTGAGGATAAGTGGGTGTAAAATTCTAAGAGGAAAGCATTAGAGGTAAGGGGCATTTTGGCTAACCTGATTTAATAAAAGATAGGCCAGGGTGATCAGACATCATCTGAAGGATGGTGGAGGATGAGGAACCTGATCTGATATTGAAGATAATCAGATACCAGAAAAGGGGGTTCTGGATAATTCAATTAATAAGGTTCTTTTACTAAAACTGGATCTTATAAAGAAGTGGAAAAAGGGCAAAGGCAAGAATTAGAAGGCTAACAGGTTTGGATAAGCAAAGACTTTTTTCCATAGGTAACATGGAAAACAAAAGGAGAAACCAATTACATAATCATTTTTAAATCTTGTGCTTGGATATAGTTTATATCATGTCCACTCGCATTTCATTAGTCAATGGTCAATCTCAAAATTCACCTGGGTGGGAAGTGTATCCCTCATTCAAGAGGCATGGCAATGAGATGGGGAGTGAATAGTTGGAATCATATATAATACATCATAGACATCTATCTCAATTACTTATATTTGTTTCATTTTCATAAAACTAACCAAACTCCAAATGAAAATTCGTAAATTCTACGAAGTAAATGGCATTAATTATAAATATTTATTATATGATCTATATAATACATACACACACACACACACACACACCTTTATAGAGCAATTATTTTCCACTTTGTTTCTTTTTATGTGTAATCTTATATATCAAAATTTTGAAATCTAGGCTCGGCATCCGTAGCACAGTGGTTATAGCACTAGCCACATACACCTAGGCTGGCAGGTTCAACCCTGACCCGGGACTGGTAAACAACAATGACAACTGCAACAAAAAGTAGCCAGACGTTGTGGTGGGCATCTGTAGTCCCAGCTAGTTAGAAGGCTGAGGCAAGAGAATATGCTTAAGCCCAAGAGTCAGAGGTTGCTGTGAGCTGTGACATCACAGCTCTCTATCGAGGGTGACATAGTGAGACTCTGTCTCAAAAAAAAAATTTTTTTTTGAAATCTAAAGTAAAAACATCTCAATATTTCTTATTTTGATTTCTTAATTAGCTATAGTCATAATAAATACTTTCACAAGTATTTATTCTTCATGATTTGAAATAATTTGTTTCATATTAAGTTATATATGTGGGTATTTTTCATGATACTATATTATTATTTTTTCTATTCTGCTAATAATATTATTCTGGGGGTTTTCTATAGATCCATTATAAGATTTAGAGAGAGCTAAAATCTTTAAACTATTGAGTCTTTCCATTCATTAACATGGCATTTCTATGAGTATTTTTGGACCTTATTATTTTCATTCTTTAATACATTGTCATCACTTGCTTCACAAAGACTTTGAACATACCATGGTAACTTTATTCCAAAGTTTCTCTATGAGCAAAAGATTCATACATGACATTCTATTTCATTATTTTTGATTAATTGGACAATTTTTGATTTGCATATCAATAGTGTATCATGACACTTTGCTCCAATATTAATTCCAATAGTGTTTTAGCTGACTTTTCTCTCTCATATGTTCTCTTTATGTGAACATTCTGCTTATTAAGATAACGTGTCAAATGCTGACTAGACATTTTGGCTTCACTCCTTTGAAGAAACAAATGAAGAGAGCTGCCAAATAATGATCAGTTTGTAGTCTAAGTGAACTCACTGATATTACCAGACATCAGTAGAAATGTTCTTCATCTTGCTGAACCCAGACCCCAAGCTTAAGCAGCCTTGATACTACACAAGAGAGTTAAAGAAAAATTGATAATTTTGTATTATAATTTGTGTCTTTGCCTACTCCAATGTAAAGTAAGCCTTAAAAAACAAGTGTAAACAATATTTGATAGCACAACAAAGTAATTATAATCAACAATAAGTTAGGAAATACTTTAAAATAACTGAAAGAATGGAATTGGAAATTTCCAACCAGAAAAAATGATACATGCCTGAGGTTATTGATACTCCAATTACCCTGATTTGATTCAGTCACATTGTATGCATCTATCAAAACATCACATGCCGCTACACAGAGATGCTCCCATTAGGTAGTCATAGAAGTGAATATAAACATTTTAAAAAAGAAAAAGGATGTCTAGGATCAGGTGTTTAGAGTGATCAATTTTATTATCTATTATAATATAGACTAGTAAGGAATTCTAAAAAAAAAACTTTTTACATTGCACTAATAATTTCTAACTTTAATGACAGCTAGAATTCATGTTCTTGAAAATATACACACCATTTCCTCTACTCTAATATAAAATACTATAAATCTATTTATTAATTGAATAAATATACTTAAAAACAAAAAATCTAAATGGAAATGTTTGTTTGAAAATGTTTACCTATGGGACCTAAATTTACCTATGTATTTCTAAATACATTTCATAGGTAATTGCCTATTGCTATTATTTTTCATCTATTTATTGAGAATTTTGTGTCAAAATTTCCCTTTATTGTCCCAGATATCTAGCTTTTCACTGGGTAAGCTATTAGTTCCTCAAATATATAAATGTGATGTGTTCTATTTGGTGTGCTTTTCTTATTCGCTTTTCCAGATCTGCCCATTAGTAACAAAATGTTCTCTGTTATTAAACAAGAAAAAAGAAGTTATATGACTCAGGTGGAAACAACTCTTTTCTCTGAAGTTGCCTACCCTTTCTTTTCATTCCTCATCTTCTCTACCCAACGCCACTGCAGAAGCAAATAAATCTGATTTTCTTTGGAGTTTCAACTTATGTTTTTGGTTTCAGGACTGTATCTCCATAGAGCATGTCTGTCAAATCCTAAGTATCACCATGGGCTATGAAAGGAGCAATAATATATTGTGCAAAAAAGAACGTTACCATAATGACTGATAAAATTACATTTTATTAAAATAATTTGTGTTATGAAAATATATTTTTAGTAAAAAGAGAAGAACATAGCTCTTCTCCTAAATACCTATTATTACAAAATTAATTAAATGCACGATCATGCACTGTAAAATAGAATGAGCATAACATAATCAGAAAGTAACAACAAATGTCACAGCCATATAAAAAACATGTAGCCATATATACTGTGAAGGATTCTTTGAGAACATTTAAAACACCCATAATTCTTTGTTCAATGGCCTTTTTATGTGTGATCGCCTATCGTACAAGACAGCTCACCTCCAAAGTGCTATCTTAGACCACTCTACTTGATCTAGATTCCACTTCTTACACTCTGTTAGAACTTTCTATGATGCACTATTATAACAAATATACATATATATATATATATATATATATATATATTATTTGTTTACTTCCTTACTTCCTTGCCGCATTTGAAAAAGAGAAAAAGAAAAGCCTTAAGGACAAATAACTTAATGCTATTTCCACAGCTCTTAACAAAATGATAGGCACATGTTAACAATAAAAGTTTGGTGGATTGAAGAGAATGAATTCATTTAGGTTTTTTAAAATCATCTATCTTGATAAGTTATTAAACTTAATGCCATACATTACATTAAACTTTATCTGTTTGTACTGTTCATTGTTACATGGTTGCATAATTCTAAAACATGAAATCGGCCAAGGATATTATTTTTATCTGTTTTAGTCTTGACCAAGTACAAGAATTTTCAAATTCAAAACAAGTGAATATGTCAAGTTCTTCTCCTCTTGCATAGACATAGATATTTTTTCCAATGGCAGCTCAATTTCTAAAGTCAACAGTTCTGTAAACGAACGATTTTGTGAGTAGTTAGAAAAGAAAATATCCTAAAAGAAATAGACCAAACAGATATCTTTTTAAAACAATTTTATGATACTACAAACTTCTAGCCTTTCCTTTCAACTCACATTCTTCGGAGTAAAATAAACCAAAACTAGGAGAGACATTCTACAATATTAGAAAGCTGTTAAAAGCTTTGCAGTAGTATAGAGTCTGCTTTAACAGATGGGCATTAAAGGAAGAGCATCAAGGGAATGAAAGCTAAAGATACATGAAAAAAGTGCCAATGTTGTTCTTCTCAAGAATGTGTACATTTATAAGATTTTTTTTTTTTTTTGAGACAGAGCCTCAAGCTGTCACCCTGGATAGAGTGCCATGGAATCACAGCTCACAGCCACTTCCAATTCCTGGACTCAAACGAGTCTCTTGCTTTGGCCTCCCAAGTAGCTGGGACTACAGACGCCAGCCACAATGCCCGGCCATTTTTTGGTTGCGGCTGTCATTGCTGTTTGGCAGGCCGGTGCTGGATTTGAACTCGCCAGCTCAGGTGTACGTGCCTACCACCTTAGCCCATTGAGCCACAGGCGCCGAGCCTATAAGATTTAAAAATATATATCATTAACATAGAAGGGAGTTAGTGTAACAAGTAAGACCTTCTAGTTAAAAATAATCCTTATAATATAAAAATGTCCTGTGTCAAGTCATGCTACAGTTTAAAACCTTTTGATAATGGCTTGTCATTTTTCAAATGTACATTGAAACACTCTAAGAATAGAAAAATTCTCATATCTACTTTATAATTGTTTTCATAAATATATTCCCTTACATCTTCCAGAATGAATGACCTGACATAGAATGATTATTTATTCTTCTGTCACAACTTGTAAGAATTATCTTGTGTTATTCAAAATATATTAACTCCTACATGTATATACATTTGTAATCCAGTGTTAGTATAAATAGCAACATAGATAGACAGTAGTATATTACATACATGTATGTGTTTTTGTGCCATTCTATTACATATTATATGTAATATATACCATTAATATTATATATACCTTAAATGCATGTATATAAAACCATTCTGTTGCTGTATGCTATAGAATATTTTTATAGGCATTACATTAATTAGTGTACATGAATTACAAAGTTAAATAATAAGAATGAACTAATGTGTTGCCAGTTTTAATGACAACATCATAAATGATGGTGATTTGAATGGCCCGCTGAATTTTATGAATATTGCAAATAGAGATAGGCTATTTTATTCAATTCATTGTTACTGCATTGTATAATCACAAGTAAAGTTCCAGTAATTCAGTTTAGGTAATTTATAGCTAGATAAGTAAATGCATTATTTGATATGCATTTGCAAAACATCCAGACTTTTGATAGTGTATACATACACAGGATTTTAACTATCTATATAAATCAACTGTCTGAAATTACCCTATTTTTATTAGAGAATTTAAATAATATTTGAACAAAGTTTAATGGAAAGCGAAAATAAAATATTGAGCATGTCACCTAAGCTGGCAATCTAAGAGGAAAAAGAAAGACCAAAGTATTTTACATATTTCTTCCATCCATTTTGCAAATATATATTGAAAACCTATTATATGAAAATCACTGCTACTTTTCCAAGGAGAAATATAATAAATGACTCAGATACAAACAATTTCAGGTTGCTGTAAGATGATAGGGAACACCAAATTGTGAGTCTCTCAGTATATATCCCAAATCATTGAGACCAAGAATAAACAAACAAATAAATAGTATTCAAAATTCACACTCACAGCTTAATTTTATTATAGAACAAAATACTAAAAATGTGTAGTTACCTAAAATTAAGATAAAATTTCCTGGAGGAAAATAGAGAGAAATCACAAAATTAGAACATAAATTAGTTCTTCCTTTTCTCTCACCCAGTACATGTGCAGGTACATTTATTCCCCTTAGAAAAGATACCAAGAACCAGAATTGCTTGGTGATATTTTTTTTCTATCTGTCCTTCTTTCTTGCTTTCTTTCCTCCCTCTTTACTTCATTCCTTCTTTGTACTGTAAGAGGGGGCAACATTCTATAACCCTTTGGGTAGACATATGTAAATAGACTACATAAAATATCTGCCTAAATCATTAATGAGATTGGCGTACCATGGAATACTACGCAACATTAAAAAAATGGAGACTTTACCTCTTTTATGTCTACATGGGATGGAGATGGAAAACATTCTTCTTAGTAAAGTATCTCAGGAATGGAAAAATATATTCAATGTACTCAGTACTGCTGGGAAACCAATTTATAATCACTCACACTTGCATATGAAAATCAAACAGAACTATAGCCTCGGATGAAGGAGAGAAGGGGAGGGACAGTAGAAGGGAGGGAGGTGGATCAATCCAGGGAAGGTTAATAGGGGGACCACACCTATGGAGCATATTGAAGTACAAGGTGGATCTATCATGTGTAGAACACAAATGTCTTAATGCTGTAATTGGGTAAATGAGGTGAAGGCTATGTTGATTAGCAGGATGTAAGCACTCCAATTTGTACACATTATCAACACATTGAATCACATAATGGTTTAAATGTCTTTATGATCTATGTACAAATGACTTAATAAAAAAAATAAAAAAAGATAAACAAAATGGTTAAGAAGTATAAGTAAATGTAAACAGATGCCTGTAAATAAATATGAACAGCCTAAAAGAAAAATAGTCAAAAGACACGAACAGCTGTTTCACCCCAAAGAAAACATAAAGGGTTAATAAGGAAAAAAGCTAATTTTATTGGTAAATGTAAAATGAAAATTGAATCCAAAATAAGACATTTTATATACTCCTAATTGAACCTATTAAAAAGGCTCATGATGTGCTCATCCTGGGATTATAATTTACATGATTGATTTAGAAAATAATTTGGTATTATCTGTTAAATGTTAATAAGTATTCTTCTACAGTTCAGAAATTCTACTCTTAGGTGCCATGATAACAACTAAACTGACAGTTAGCTAAATAATGTCTTACTTGGGAAATTGAATATTGGTGGCAAAGCTATGTAGGAAATTAGTATGACATTTAATCCAACATGCAATAGATGAATTAGGTCTTCTGATTTTTAATTAAAAGTTTCCTTAGCTTTTGTTCATTGATGTTTTCATAGCACGTAGTCTAATAATGTGTATTAATCAATATCCAACAATAAACTAAATTTTTCTCCATACATTTCATATTTCTTTTGGATCCAAGGTTATTGTTTTTAATATATGGAATTTTTATTAGTCAATTTGCTAAAAATGTTTAAATTAGAAACGTTACTTGGATGAGGCTTAATTCTATTAGCCTTCTTTGTACATAATCATGATTTACAAATAATGACAGTTTAGCTCTTATTGTCTCCTGATATTTATATTTTTCTTATCTTGCTACATTATGTGAAATAGCCAATAAAATGTTAAAATATTTATTGTTAGAGTGGATTCTGCATTGTGTTTATAATAAGTATGTATTATTCATTTGGATTTATTTTCCCCATTAGAATACAAATTCATGAATATTATTTATTTTTAAAAATAATTATATTTTCAGTGCCTAGATAAGTCTTTCCATACTTTAAATACAGAAATATATACCTGTATTGAATAAGTAAATAAGTTAAGAAAGAAATGAAATAAGCATTACTAAAACCAAAGTTATCGTACAGCCATGTTTTCTGTATGTACTTAGTTTGTCCAGTTTCTACTCTTTGAAGACTTTTGTTAGTTGAGGATTTTATCCACACAGTTGTAGTTTTCTAATACCAAATCTAAGTGCTATAGAATTGACTTCAAATGTATCTTGCAGTGGTACAATATTTTTCTTTGATTATTAATAAAAATGACTCAAATCATGAAGTCACATTACTATAGTCACTGATAAACTTGACATTCTCTTCTCCAAATCTTTTAGCTTTAATTATTAATATAATAAAACATATGAAGATAATAAAATAATGCACTATTTTTTTGTGCACTCTAAGTATCTATTCTGAAACCTAGGATCTGTCTTTATAAGAATGCCATCGGCGTGGGGTCTGTGGCTCAAGCAGCTAAGGCGCCAGCCACATACACCTAAGCTGGCGGGTTTGAATCCAGCCCAGACCCGCCAAACAACAATGATCGCTGCAACAACAACAACAAAAAAAAATAGCTAGGGGGCAGCACCTGTGGCTCAGCAAGTAGGGCACCAGTCCCATATACCGAGGGTGGTGGGTTCAAACCTGATCCCGAACTGCAAAACAAACAAACAAACAAACAAACAAACAAAAGAATGCCATCAATCATTTTCAAAATGACCATCATAAAGACTCTCAAAAGGAACATCGGTCAAGTTGCTGTGTGTATAGTAGGTACCTTCTCTGCAGTCTTAGTACTCCAGGCAATGAGTTTGGGGAGAAACTGTAAAATCTGAGGGAAGCACAAGTATTCCATGGTGGCACAGCAGCATAGCACACTTTTGATCTTGCCTATAAAGAAATTTTCAATAGTTTCTAACCTGAATAAATAAAAGCAGAATATACAGTGCTCCTTTTGGCAGCATGTTTTCTCCTCAAAGGGAAAAATAATTGGGCTCAAAGAATGTACATCTGTCCAAACTTGCCTTTTTACAATTGAAGTTCAGAGTCATTGGGCTTGTATTCAAAGAAGTGAAGTGTAAAAATTGGATCTAGGTAAGCATATTTATATGTTTTCCTGTATACAGGAAAATAAAGTATAATTTGTGTATCTGTCAGACAGATAAGATGAATTTTGTTCACAAGTATTATTAAACCATTTTTTTTGGGGGGGGCAGTTAATGCAGTAAGAACCAAGAATAAGAAAGATACGTGGTTTGAGGAGCAAAAGTATATAAATGGCTAAAATAGTCTCATAACCAGATACTTTAAACAAAATATTTCTATGATAAAATATGACAGGTATGCACAAAGATCTGTGAGAGAGGTAGAATAGCAAAGCAGCACAGCCTCAAATGTGAGTGTTCTGGGAACCTGTATATAATTGTTGACTCTTAAAAAATGACTGAATGGAGACAAGATAAACATTAGGTAAAAGCAATCCCTACCTTGTAATCGAAACATCCCAAGTTGCAGAGATCTGAAGGAGCATGTTGTGTAGCAAGAAACTCCACGTAGTTTACATTTTTTGGCCAGGGCTGGGTTTGAACCCTCCACCTCCGACATATGGGGTCGGCGCCCTAATCCTTTGAGCCACAGGTGCCACCTACTCCATGTAGTTTAATATTGTTGAAAGATAAACTGCAAGGTAGAAAAATCAGTAAGTGATGAGGTAGAGAGTTAGGATGGGTCTAGACATGGAAGAAGACCATAAATTCAGGAGCTATTAGAGCTCTTATCAAATGTTTAGGCAATTATGTGTTGTGGTTCCGCTTACAGTTCAGTCAGATTCTATGACATTTTTAGTGGAACATTGCTTTACCAATGTCAGCGAGATCATTTAGAAGAGATCATACTTTTTGAACTAAGGCATAATGAAATGGACTATTCCAACTAAATAATAATTGTCAGTGAGATGCTGATAATGTGATGAATTAGATATAAATGCAACTAAAAATGAAACTAAAATATCACTAATTTAAGCAATGCCACAAATAGCCTTTCTAACTACAGGGATAGCAAACAGGGTGAGAAAATTGTGGAAAAACAAAAAAGAGAAGAGGAGGACATTTAGAATGACTGAGTGAGAAGCTTGGTTAATCTTAACACTATCCTCCAAAAGCAGTCGGTCAAAACAACCAATTGAGAAGAAATCTTTATTTAAGAAAATGTAGTAAATCTTGGTAAGTTTGAGAGTCCATGGCATTGCAGCTAGGATTGCTCCTATCTCTACAGCATGTACGGGAGACCTAGAGCACCAGCAGCCCTGCTGTGCTTTCAGATGGGTTAATTTTATTTGGAGTACATTGTAGAAAAATCCATGCCCAGCACTGTCAAAAATAATAGAGATCTCAGTGACAAATAATTAGGGAAGGTTATCATGGGATATCTTGAGGTTACAGTACTGATGCATAGTTTACTTGCCTTGGATTATCCAGCAAAAGAGACAGCCAGAATGTCTTGCTAAAATCCCACAAATTCCTGACCTGAGAGCTTGTGCAGAGCTACAAACATACTCAAAAAGATTAATGAGATTCTTAGTGAGTTACTTATCCTTGGCTGAATTTGAAGCTTACCAAGTGCAGAAAGTAAAAATCATAGAAGAATTGTAAAGTATTTGGACTTAAATAAAAATATCAATCAGAGAGCTAGAGGTCATTGATCAAGACAACCTTAACTTTTTCCTCAGTTTGATGAAATTTTAGAAAGGCCTTTTTCCCACCTCTGAGCAAACCTCTGACCTCTTTCCCACCTTGGCCCTTTCAGAATCCAGATGGTCTATAACAGAAACATAGTCCCACTTTCTTCTAATTATTTATTTTTTTTAAAATTAAATCATAAACATTTAGATCATGTATAGATTAATGGGGTACAATGTGCTGATTTCATATAGAATTAGGAATGGTTACATCACACTCGTTAATATATACCTCATCTGGTTTACTTAATTATTGTGTTAAGACATTTATACTCTATACAAATAGATCCGACATGTACCCTTGCATTTTGTACCATAGGTGTGATCCCACCATTCACCCTCCCTTGATCTGACCTTTTCCTTCCTCCCCTCCCCCCTCCTCCCTCCTTTATCCTGGGCCATAGTTGTGATCTATTCTTCATATGAAAGTGTGAGTGATTATAAATTGGCTTCATAATAGTACTGAGTACATTGTATATTTTTTCTTCCATTCTTGAGATACTTTACTAAGTAGGATATGTTCCAGCTCCATCCATGTAAATGTAAAAGAAGTAAAGTCTCCATTTTATTGAGGCTGCATAATATTCCATGGTATTCCACAATTTATTAATCCATTCATAAGTCAATGGGCACCTGGACTTCTTTCATGCCTTGGCTATTACGAATAGAGCTGCAATGAACAATCTGGTGCAAATATCTTTGTTGTAAGAGAATTTTGGTCTTTTAGATATACATCTAGGAGAGGAATTGCAGTATCAAATGGCAGGTCTACCTTTAGATCCCTGAGTATTCTCCATATTTCTTTCCAAAAGGGATGTATTGGCTCTATAAAGCTAATGTAATACTCTGCAAAATATGTTCTAAATATATCCTCTCTGGATGACTGGATTGTATAGACAGCTAACATCTGGCTCCTGGTCTATGGCTTATACTTGAGTTTAGTCGATGTCAAGCCCTGGAATGAAATTGGAGAGAGGAATCAGTTCATCAAGACTCTCTATGAAATTCTCCTTGGTTAGCTATGTCACTTTTATTTATTTTTTTTGGGGGGGGGTTCCACATTTAGTCTTAAGTGTGAAGTGAAGGAGACACCAAGGCACAGGTGTCTGAAGGAGATACTTTTCACTCTGAATTAATAAACTTAGTCGACATTCCATTAGCTTTTTCTCTCATGCTTTCTCTATCTCTAATGTCAGAGAATAAAAAATGTACACACTGGCTCCTCTATGGCCACCATCTATTTCTGCAGTAAATACATTCAGTGCTCCCACTGATTCTTGTGCCGAAGCTTCCTCAACCCTTTGTTGGTTGTCTGGAATATGTTCTCTAGTACATTCTTCAGATGCTGGTGCAGCCACTCAATTCCTCACCATGGTCTTGACAGCTGTGGGCTCTACAGATGAAGGTCAGTTTGGGTATTAAAACCTTCAGCCACAGCTTCTTATACTATATATAAAAAAAAAATGTTACTTTTTGTACAAAATGTCACTACTGTACCAAAAAGTCTGAAGCCTCTTTGATCCTTTCCTTCCTACATAACTTGGTCTTTTGACTGCTTGCCCAAAATAATTTTTTAATTGGATGGATGGTGGGTGGATTTTATTTGTTTATTTATTTATTTACTTGTATGTACATAACCTACACACAAGGTCTCACTCTGTTGCCCAGGCTGCTGTATAGTGGTGTGATTACAGCTCACTGCAACCTCCAATGGGCTCAAGCAATGCTCCTGCCTCAGCCTCCTGAGTAGCTGAACTACAAGTGTGCACCACCACGCCTGGCTAATTTTTTCTTTTATTTCAGGTTAATGTGAGGGTGCAAACAACCAAATCACAATATTTTCTTTTTTTTTCTTCTGTAGAGACAGAGCCTCACTATATTGCCCTCTGTAGAGTACCATGGCATCACAGCTCACAGCAACTTCCAACTCCTGGGCTTAGGTGACTCTTGCCTCAGCCTCCCAAGTAGCTGAGACTACAGGTGCCTGCCACAACGCCAGGCTATTTTTTTGTTGCAGTTTGGCCGGGGCCAGGTTCAAACCCGCCACCCTCATTATATGGGGTTGGCACCCTATCCACTGGGCCACAGGTATCACCCACAATATTTTAATTTGTTAGGTAGAGTCCTTTTTTAAGCTATGTCCTGCACCCAAAAGGTATGCTGGACTCAGCGTCTGTGGCTCAAGTGGCTAAGGTGCCAGCCACATACATCTGAGCTGGTGGGTTCGAATCTAGCCCCGCCTGCCAAACAACAAAAGCTGCAACCAAAAAATAGCCGGGCGTTATGGTGGGTGCCTGTGGTCCCAGCTGCTTGGGAGGCAGAGGCAGGAGAATCGCTTGAGCCCAGGAGTTGGAGGTTGCTGTGAGCTGTGATGCTATGGCCCTCTACCCAGGGCGACAGTTTGAGGCTCCGTCTCAAAAAAAGAAAAAAAAAAAGGTGTGCCCTACACCACTACATTGTACCAATTCAGTGAGAGCACCCCAAACCCCACCTTCCCTCTTTTCCTTCCTCCTCCCCTCAACTTGAATTGAAATGAATTTTTCTCCAATGTGGGTGTGAATTAGATTGTTTACTGGCTTCACATTGGTATTGAGTACATTGAATGTTTGCTTTTCCATTCTTGTAATACTTTACTGAGAAGAATATGTTTCAACTCCATCCAGGTTAATCCAAAAGATCACCTAGTAAAGTCACCATCTTTTTTATGGCAGAATGTTAAGTATTCCATGGTATACATACACCAGTTGGTTAAATCATTCCTGAGCTGATGGGCATTTAGTTTGTTTTTATATCGTGGTGATTGAAAATTGAGCTTCAATAAACAATCTAGATTTTTTTTTCTTCTGGGTAGATGCCTAGTAGTGGGATTGCAGGATCAAATGGGAGGTCTAATTTGAGTTCTTTGAGGATTCTCCATACTTCTTTCCAAAGAGGCTATATTAGTTTGCAGTCCCACTAACAGTGTAGAAGTATTTCCTTCTCTCCAGATCCACACCAGCATATGCAGCTTTAGGACTTTGTGATATGGAAAAATCTTCCTAGGGTTAGGTGATATCTCAGGGTGGTTTTGACTAGCATTTCTCTGATGATTAGGGAGAATGAGCATTTTTTCAGATGTCTGTTAGACATTCATCTGTCTTCCTCAGAGAAGGTTCTGTTCATATCTCTTGCCCAGGGATAGATGGGATTGTTGGCTCTTTTTTTGTTGATAGATGGGATTGTCAGCTCTTTTTTTGTTGAGTCCTCTATAGATTCTAGTTATCGAGCCTTTGTCAGATTAGTAATATGCACATCTTTTCCCATCCTGAAGGTTGTCTATTTGCTTTGATTGTTGTGGTCTTAGTTGTGCCAAAGCTTTTCAGTTTAATTAAATCCCATTTGTTAATTGTTGTTGTTGCTGCAATTGCCACCGAAGTCTTCTTCATAAAATCTTTCCCCAGGCTGAAATCTTCAGGAGTTTTCCCCACCTGGGTAATTTTTTTAAACACTTTTTTGTAGACAGAATTTTGTTGTTCAACAGGCTTAGCTCCAACTCATAGCCTCAAGCAATCCTATATCCTTGGCCTCTTAAACTGCTAGGATTGTATGCATGTACCAGGCCTAATTATTTATTTGTTTTTGAGACAGGGTCTTGCTCTACTGCTCAGGCTAGAGTGCAGTGGTGTCATCATAGCTCACTGCAACCTCAAACTCCTGGCCTCAAGTAAGCCTCCTGTCTCAGTCTCCCAAAGTGCTAGGATTACAGCCATGAGCCACTGCATCCCTGGTCCTTTCAAGTTTCTATTCCAATGCCACCTGATCAGAGAGACTGCCCATAAACAAAAAATAAAATGGAGCCCCTCCTTTCTCCTGGTACTCCTGACTCCCCCCATCCTGCTTTGTTTTTATCCATACCCTCATCACTGCCTGACATATACATTCATTTGCTGCTGTCTACTTCACTGGAACACAAGCTCTAAGAGGCATTTGTTGTGTCTAGTTTGTTCCCTGCTCTATTCCTAGTGGGTGGAATAGTAGCTGGTACCTAATGGGAATGCAATAGGGATGTGCAGGATGAGCAAGTGGATAGTGCCCAGGAAGGGCACTGGGTTGGTACTTACTCCCTGTACGGACTTTTATTCAAGGTGTGGGGCCTTGGGAAGGTAGAGGTAATGCTCCCACCCTGTTCATGGCCTCTCTTCCCAATCCAACTTCCTCATTTCTTAAAATCCCAGGTAAAGTCCAACCTCCTGTACACACTTTTTTTTTTTTTTTTTGAGACTGAGTCTTACTATGTCTCCCTCGGTAGAGTACTGTGGTATCACAGCTCACAGCAACCTCAAATTCCTGGGCTTAAGCAATTCTCTTGCCTCAGCCTCCCAAGTAGCTGGGACTACAGGCGTCTGCCACAATGCCTGGCTATTTTTTGGTTGTAGTTATTGTTGTTTGGCAGACCTGGGCTAGATTCGAATCCGCCAGCTCTAGTGTGTGTGGCTGGTACCCTTAGCCACTGAACTACAGGCACTGAGACTGTACATCGTTTTTAATGTTGCCAACCCACACTGATTGTACCCGACCCTTCCTTATCTACATAATCATGTATTCAGCATCCAGGGGCAGATGATTTAAAGGCTTGCTGAACTAGACCTGTGGGGCTCTAGGGCACTGAGGCTCTCACAGTGCCAATGCTGGCTGCTCTGGGGATAGGGCCCAGGAGGGCTGGGCTGCTGATTTTTCCAAAGAAAGCAGATCTGTGGACTTTTATAGGGACTCGGAAACCACCAGATGACCAGGGGTGTGTCCAAAGATTCCTCAGGAGCTCATCTGGATGAACCCTACAACTCCCATCAAAGATGGAAAGAGAACGTGACTATCGTGGTACACACATTAAGTTATTTAAGTCCACAAGTTCATAGTTATAGTAACACAGAAAAACACAAAAAACTCCTTGGTTACATTTGGAGGATACTAGAAACCAACTCATCATCATTTTGACAACTGGTGAATAAAAGAAAGGAGAAAAACGGTGGTGCCTGTGGCTCAATGGGTAGGGCGCCAGCCCCATATGCCGAGGGTGGCTCAAAACCAGCCCCGGCCAAACTACAACAAAAAATAGCCGGGCATGGTGGCAGGCGCCTGCGGTCCCAGCTACTTGGGAGGCTGAGGCAAGACTATCGCCTAAGGCTAGGAGTTGGCGGTTGCTGTGAGCTGTGTGACACCATGGCACTCTACCAAGGGCAAGCAAGTAAGACTCTGTCTCTAAAAAAAAAAAAAAAGATTGTTTTCTGCTTTTCCTATATATAAAGGTGCCTTGAGGTAGCCAGACCATCAATGAGAGGTGATTTCTCCTTGTGGGAGCATTCTAGATACCAGACAGAAGGGATGACAGTGTGAGTTTGCTGCCACCTTGCAATCCCCAGTGCATAGCTGGGTCAGACCATGTTCTCAATGACTGACAGTTACACACAGAGTTGTCTGGACCTCCTGTTGGGAGGATACAGCACTTCAAACCTATCTACAGGTAGATCAACCAAAATCAACTGAGCCTGAGTCTGATAGAGGTTCTGGATCTCACTGCTCAATTTATAGGAAATAAGGGACAAAGGAACTTGTTAAATGACTACAGGGTATGCAATGAACAAAAACTAGACTGAGAGCAATTCTATACCACAAATGACTCAATTCCGTCAACAAAATACTGCAAGAGAAAAAAAATAAGGAGAGGTGTAACAGACACCTATAGATTAAAAGGGATTTAAGAGGCATAGCAATCAATAGTATTTTTCATACGCTTCCATCAAAAGAATCCAATTATAAAGAGTGCATCTATACTTGGGGAAATGTTTAAATGTGTATCTGATGCTATTAAGGAATTACTGTGAAGTTTGTTGTACAATAATGACATTGCTGGTGTCTTTTTTTTTTTTTTTTCTTTTTTTGGAGACAGAGTCCCACTCTGTTGCCCAGGCTGCCAGGCTGGAGTACAGTGGTATGATCATGGCTGACTGCAGCCTTGAACTCCTGGGCTTAATTAATCTTCCTGTCTCAGCCTACTGAACTGTGGAGTTTACAGATGTGAGCCATTGTGCCCCAGTCAGTTAAGTCTTTAAAAGGGGTCTCTACCTGTAAGAACCTCAGACTGCAAGACTGACAGGGAAAGGCCACATGAATAACCCTGAGGTAGACAGGCCTCTTCAGTGTGCCCCTTGCTTTCAGAGCAGCTGAAGTTCAAAAAGGATGAGGAAGGCTCCTCAGGGGAAGGGGTCTTGGGTCATGCTAGGCAAGAGAAGGTCCAGGGGTAGAGGTGGGGCTGCAGAGGTTGTGGGCAGTGGTAGATGTGGCCGGGACACCTGAGACCAGTGTACTGGGCCAGGCTCTCCATCTAGCACATGAGGTGGTCTTTCCAGCTCCCATAAATACCCTCCCAGCCTGAGGCCCACAGCATGTACCATGGGGGCCTGGTGGTGGCCATCCTGGCTCTTCCCTGGCTCTGACCCTACCCTACTGTGCTCAGGGGGCTTCTCTTACCTCTGGGCCAGGGTCTGCCACGCTGGATTTCCTTCCTCCGAAGCTGCTGCCTGGCTGCTTGGAAGGAGTTTTCTGGAGGAAGTCAGAGATCCTCTGAACCAGGAAATCACGGTCTTTCAGGTTGGCAAACAAGAAGGTCATTTTACTTTTGGTGCTAATGGACAGAGGGCTGGGCAGGACACTGGAGCTGTCAGCTTTTTCGACAATGGTCACCTGAGAAGGCAAAAGCACTCTCTTGGGCACATGTGTCTTAGGACCTGAAGCAGCGGTTGCTTTGTAAATATGAGACAGCCATCCTGGGCACAATGCAGCGAGTGGCCCAGCTGGATCCACTTCCTGACTCCACGACTTACTGTGTGTGGCCTGGGCAAGCTGCTTGCATATCTAAGTCCTGTGTTTGCCCCTGTAATGGGGTGAACAAGTAGGTCTTGCAGGACTTTTCTGAGGACGATGTTCAAAATGGAGTGCTTGCAGACTGGGGAGGCAAGATGTGGCATTACCACAGGCATTACCTTGTACCTTCCCTGTATTCTGTTACCCAGGAACAAATAAATTGCTTTCAAAGAAAAAAAAAATGGAGTGCTTGGCCCAGCTGCTGGTCCTTAAAGGATTCTCAAGACACTGCCAGGCACTACTCTACTCTAAAGCAGGACAAACAGTCCCTTGCTTGCACAGCTGTCCCAAGCAAGCACTTGTTCCCAGCAAACACTTCTTCTTTTTTTTTTTTTGTAGTCTCACTTTATTGCCCTTGATAGATTGCCATGGCATCACATAGTTTATGGCAACCTTCAACTCCTGGGTTTAGGTGATTCTCTTGCCTCAGCCTCCTGAGTAGCTGGGACTACAGGTGCCCACCACAATGCCCGGCTATTTTTCTGTTTTGCAGTTCAGCCGGGCCTGGGTTTGAACCCACCTTCGGTATATGGGGCTGGCGCCCTACTCGATGAGCCACAGGCACCGCCCCCCAGCAAACACTTCTTGATAGCATGGGTCATGGGGCTCAGCTCTGACATCTGCTGAGTATGGCTGATGGGCTTTCAGTGAGCACCCCTGCAGGCCTGAGACCTGCAGGGAGATGGACAAGGGAGCTGCAGGCCAGGCACAGGTAGCAGGCATGAGTGCTGGCAGTGAAGTGAGTGGGGAGCCCCGGCTGAGGACACCACTGGGGAGGCGGTGATGGATGGACCTGAGCCCTGGCACAGCTGGGGAAGAGATGGGCAGTGGGCTGGGCAACCACCTCAAGGTGCGAGTGAAACTGGCTTGAGGAAGCAGAGAAGTCCAAAGAAGCTGGGTCAGAGTGAGCAGGGATGGGGTATGGGGTGTATGTGTGGGTATGTAGGGAGTATGAGAGATGGTATAGGCTCACCTACAACCTCCTAGGTTACAGGAGGCAGGTGGGGCTTCTTCTGATCACCAGAAGGTGCTGGAGGATTCTTAGCAGGACACCAATACTCTCTGGCATTTTTAATTTTGTTTGCTACTATGGAAAGATGTGTCATAATGGGGCTAGGTGGGGTTAGGAGCTTCCTGGGGCAATCCAAGCAGACATCAGTGTCTTGGGTGGTGGTTGCAGAGAGGAAGGGCCAAGCCCCAGGGTAAGCCAGTAGGAGGTGCCATGGAGGAGGCTGACCACCTGGGCAAAGGGTGGGAAAGGACCCTTGGGAGGGGCCTCTTCCTGAGGGGAGCATGGGAAGGGCATGGTTGGAATTGAAATTCAAGAGTCCATCAGACCACAACGGGGCTAGTAATAGGTCCAAGAACCCCTAGGGACCCCATTGGCCAGGACATTGAGGGCAGATGTGTTCAGAATGGTCAGTGCTGGGTGAGGCAGCTGTCCTCCATCCTGTCCAGTTGCTGAGCTCTGTCACAAGAGCATGGCTCAGCCCTCCAGTGTGAGCCAACTCTGCTCCCCAAACTTGGCCAGTGGTCTCTGCCTTCACAGCCGTCAAGGGCCTGGCAGGGAAAATGCAACTGGGGCCTCAGGTGTCAAGATAAACCCTTGGCCCATCCCAGGCCCCAGAGCTGAGTCAGTACAGCATCTGGGACAAACTCACAGGGCCATGGTGCTAAGAGATCATGGGGGCAGGACCACATCTGAGCCTGTCAACCTAGAGATCTGGACCTATGGCTCTTTTGAGTCTTTTGCCTCCGACATCCCTTGGGGAAACTGGAGCAGCACACTCTCCCACATCTATTCACAGCTACACCTGCTACTTGAGGGCTCTGTGTAAATTCCAAGGAGGTCTTACTGTTCTGGGTTTTTAATATAATCAAAATATATGAATTAAGTTTTAACTTAAGACCCTCACTGTGCTTCATATAATTGAAAACAGTCAGTGCTCCATTGAGCCACAAGGCAAAGGAGGCCCAGGGACCTGGCCAGTGCCTTCTGCCCAGGCAGGGGCCATTGCTGTCCACACCCCTTCACTGTAGCATGGGATAGATAGCCTTGTTTCCACCAGGAATACTGTGGAAGCCCAAGAAACCCAAGAAAGAGCATCCCTGGCAGGTGAGAGCTGACCTCCAGGGCTCTGTTGGAGCCTGAGCCACAGCCAAGGTATGTGTGTGGGAGGAGTTGGTACAATGACCTTGAGTGATGTGGCAGAACTAGCTCAGGGACAGGGTCCTCTTAGCCTGGTCAAGGAGCAGGTGGGTGATACAAAAAATTCAATTGCAAGGCCTGGAAGGCAGGACAAATAGATGTTCACCCACAGGAGGCCCTGGGCTCTGACCACAGAAGCACAGATCCCTCTTGAAGTTCTTCATGTCCCAGCAGAAGCTCTCCTGGAACACTGCTACCCTGCCTCTCCACTAGGCAAGAGATCCCTTGGCGGGCAACAGGCACTCCCACCTGCCCTGCTAACAGCTCCAGCCTCCAGCACAGGGCAAGTGCTTAGGGAGGGGCTCACTTGACCACCAAGTCTCCACATATCTCATCACTGGGTGCCATAAGCCCACCCAGTCCAGGACCTCCCAGAGAGCCAGGTCCCTGAACCTACTGACCCCACAGGTCTCAACCAGAGGCTGCTCACCTCCCTCAGGGGTATGATGAGGTGGCATGCATCTTCCTCCTTGCTGGCAAAGCAGATGTAGTTGTTGGAAATGAACATCTGGCCAGGGATGTGCAGTTTGTTAAATGGCGTCCATAGCGTACAGCTTGTATGGCCATCTAGCCGCTCATCCCTGGGCAGCCGGAATGTGGCCCGGTAGCACTCGTTCTTGGCTCGGGCATCCAGGTCTCTGGGGAAACAGGTGGGGGGATGGAAGGCAAGGGGACAAGAGCCATGGCCAGAACATGCTCAAGGGGGCCGCAGGGCCTCCCCAGTTTCCACATTAGATTCAGGATACTTAAGCTCTCCCATGAGTAAGCCATGCCCAGGGATCTTAGAGTTGAATAAAAGACACAAATGACCAAGTAGAATGTGGGATGTTCACACGACTAGCAGAAAAGGGACTAGCAAATAGCATGCCTTAGAGATCTGACTGCTCTGGAAGGACCTGGAGGCTGACCTGGGCAGTGTGTGACCTGTCCCTGATACTGAAGGGCGGGCAATGCCCAGACCCCCTGCACCTGCCCACTCAGATGGAGTATGTTGCAAGCACAGGCAGCTTCTTCCCAGTGGGGGAAGCCCAATGTTACCTTGAAGACTGCACAAGGCACCTTCAATAGGGAAGTGTAAAGCTACAGCTAAAACAAGATGCCTGGTGCTAACAAAAACATGCATGTGGATGTCTGATGACTATGAAGGTGACCTGGCACCTAGCCCTCACCCCTGTGGTGGCTCTGTCCCATAAACCTCTCCCAGCCCTCGAGGGAGCATCTCACTCACCCTGGGCTGCTGGCAGCCTGAACAGGGCCTGATCATGCACCCTGACAAACAGTGCCAGACATCGTTGAGTTCTAGCCCTGCTTGTCTCTTTCTGAAAGGTGACAAGCCACTCTATCATTGGGATCATAAGGATGAGGTCTTTGGACAATGTTCAGGTCGTGAAGGTGAACCCCAGAGTGAGCCCTCGACTATGGTCTGTGGGTACAACTTAGGAAATGGCCTGTAGAGGTGAGGTCTCTGAATGGGTATGAGTTTGGCGGTACCCACCCTGGCTGTGTGACCCAAGAGCCCAGGGAACCTCACAGGCCTCAGCCAGCCTTGCCGGTTTCCCATGAAACCATCATCTAGGAGCTCAAACAAGTGATCTGGAGGGGCCAGCCACCATGATCCATTCTCTGTCTACTAATCTCTAGAGACAGAGCAGTGGTGACCTTGGACCTATACCTGGCCTGTCTCCCCTGCTGGCTTCAGGAGCCTAAGGTCTGTAAGGGATCTCTAGCAAGGGATCCTGAGGAGAGCTGTCCATCACAGTGGGATAGGCCATTCACTCTAGGCACAGAACACTCTGAGTGTGCCTGGCTGGGCAGTTACATCCAGCTGTACCGCTTGCCAGCTAAGGGAACTCAGGCAAGTTCCTGCAGCTCTCCGTGCCTCAAGGGTACAAGTATCTTTCCATCACAGGATTACGAGACAAAAAGTATAAAGAACATCCTCCGTGATGGCGGCATGTTTACCACGAATGTCTCTTGTTGCCTGCCCATACAATGCTGCAGAGATCTGTCAACTGGTCTGTCTTCCTGAATGGAAAGCCTATGAGGCCTGAGTGTGACCCTCCTTACCCCAGTCTACACACTGGCCATGGGCTGGGTCCTGGACAGGGCAAGTGAATCTGTTTCCAGGGTCCCTCCGATCCCCAGAGGGCAAGGTACCGTTTCAGAGCAGAGATGTTCCTGTGTGGCCGGATGGGCCTGGGCAGGGCCTTGTCCTCCAGGAAACCCTCATTGTCCAGTAGCTGCCGCATGGCCAAGTTGGCCAGCTGCTCCATGAGCTTGAAGGTTTCGCCAATGTTGAGGAACATGGAGAAGAAAAGCTCCTGGTCACGAGTGTCCACTCGGATGCTCTCAGGGAAAAGAAGGGTGGCATTCTTCTCCAGCCGTGTGACGTCCACCCATTGCACCACAAGGCTCACTGAGTGCCCACAGAAACAGACATGTAGCTGATTAGAACTGGGGAAGGCAAGGCTCTCAGCCCCCATTCACACCCAGGACCACCCCAAGGGAGCCACTCTCTAAGGCAGCATTTCCTGCATGCCTGGAGTGGCTGTACTGAGGGGAGCACACGAATGTGTGAACAGAGTCCTAGCAAGGGGTAACTCACACAGAAGACACCAGCCTCTGCTAGTGGGGAGAGAACTGGCCATCCAGTTTTGACAGGTTTATGGCAAGGGTGGAAAGGGGCACCAGGAGGCTGTGCACCGAGGGAAGCCAGTGGGGAGTGGGCTTGCTGGTTTGGAACCAAGGCACTGGGGATCCTTTCTGAGGGGAGACTGTGGTGGCCGGGCTCACACCCCAAGGCTGCACGTCACACAGGGAGTGACCTACTGCAGGTCATGGGTGCAGCATGTGCCCACAGCCCCACATGAACTGAATCACTCAAGGCAGAAGCACCCTGAATATACCAGTTTATTTTTATTTATTTTTATGTTTTTTTGAGACAAAGTCTCATTATGTTGCACTCAGTAGAGTGCTGTAGTGTCACAGCTCACAGCAACCTCAAACTCTTGGGCTTAAGCAATTCTCTTGCCTCAGCCTCCCAAGTAGCTGGGACTACAGCTGCCTGCCACACGCCCAGCTATGTTTGTTGTTGTTATTGCATGTTGTTATTGTTGATTTTAGCTGGCCCAGGCCAGGTTCAAACCCACCAACCTCGGTTATATGTGGCTGGCGGGTGCCCTACCCACTGTGCTATGGATGCTGCCTGAATATACCAGTTTAGAAGAGGGCAGGCCTGCAAAGGTCACCATGTGAAGAATCCTATCAGTGAGTAGTGGACACACAAGAGTCTACCAAGAGGAGGTATATGCTGGGCCATTGCTTCTGGGTTTTGGGGAGATCCCTCTGGAGACCATGTGGAGATCTAGTGCCTGGGAGCCAAGTAGGAATGGAGGGGCCCAGGGTGATGGAGGCCAGGCAGCGCTCACCTTCCTTCCCCAGCAGGAAGGAGTAGAAACACAGGTGGTTGACCGTCAGGTAGAGCCAGCCCTGCCGGGGCACTCGGCCCTTCCAGAAGCTGCAGGAATAGTAGTTGACCAGCTTCTCACCCTCAGGCATCCCGAACTGCTTCCGCATCTTCAGCTCAGCCTCCTTGAACTTCCCAGGGTCCTCGTCTCCCTGGGGCTGCAGGTTTTTGTTCTCTTCTGCGATGATGCCCTGGAGGAAGGCATGAGGTCTGGCTTGCCCAGGGCACTCTGGAGCAGGCCAAAGGGTGAAGCAGAGAAGCCCAGAGACTCCGGGCCTTGGGCCTTGGCTGAGGACTCTGGGTGGTTTACAGTCAAGGCACATAGACAACAGACACTGTTTGTGTCACTCTGGGCAAGTTCCCAAAACTCCCTGAATTACTGTCATCACTGGCTCTGGGCAATGAATTTTTTTTTTTTTTTGAGACAGAGCCTCAAGCTGTCACCCTGGATAGAGTGCCGGCATCACAGCTCACAGCAACCTCCAATTCCTGGGCTCAAGCGAGTCTCTTGCCTCCACCTCCCAAGCAGCTGGGAATACAGGTGCCCACCACAATGCCCGGCCATTTTTTTGGGGGGTTGCAGTCGTCATTGTTGTTTGGCAGGCCTGGGCTGGATTCGAACCCGCCAGCTCAGGTATATGTGGCTGGCGCCTTAGCCTGTTGAGCCACAGGTGCCGAGCCAAGGGCAATGAATTTTTAAAGGAGCATTTTATTTATTTTTATGCAAAATTGTTGAAACATATCATCCATAAATATGGTAAAAAGTGCAAACAGTAAAAAAGTGTATTCAGTGGCAAGTATATCCCCCATTCAGCCACCTTCCTATCTCCCCTAGACATGCAGACTCCAGAAGTATCTATAAGCAAATCCATGTATTCTTCTTTTTTTTCTTTTTTTTTTGAGACAGAGTCTCAAGCTTTCACCCTGGGTAGAGTATGGTGGCATCACAGCTCATGGCAACCTCAGATTCTTGGGCTTAAGCAATTCTCTTGCCTCAGCCTCCCAAGTAGCTGGGATTACAGGCATCCGCCACAATGCCTGGCTATTTTCTTTTGGTTGCAGTTGTCATTGTTCTTTAGCTGGCCTGGGCCGGGTTTGAACTCGCCACCCTTGGTGCATGTGGCTGGTGCCATAACCACTGTACTATGGGTGCTGAGCCCCATGCATTATTCTTACTTCCCTTTTCTTTGCCCAAATGAGATCACCCCATGGCCTTGTTCTGTAAAGTGCTTTTCTCACCATTTCCTGAAGGATGTTGTTCTGCACTTGGCCCCCTGTATGCCCAGGGCTCCTGCCTCTTACCCCGAGCACACACTAGTATGGCCTACCCAGTTCAGGGTCCACCCACACTCCCTTGTGCTGACTGCAGCTCTGCTGAGCTCAGCGGGCCCAGAGACACCCCTGGGACCCAGCCCGAAACCTCAGGGTAAAATAGGTCTTCAGTTTACTCAGCTCAAAATGTTGAAGCTGATTTTCTAGAAGGATAATTACTAGATAATCTCTTCAAGATCAGTGCTTGGTCTGGCAGGTGGTTCAGCCTGCCGCTTCTGCTGGGCTTTTGGGCGGCCTCACGCCCCTCTATCTGTGGTAGGAGGACAGCCACGAGCCCAGGTGAGGACCCATATGTGAGATCTGCTCTGATTCCTTCTATTTCTAAGTAGAGCCAGGAGCGCTACTGGAGACTATCCAGCCTGGTTCACAGGGTTGGGATTTTCTGTTTGTTGGTGGACAGAACCTACCTATAAAAGATTTCTGGCTAGGTTTTTTTTTTTGAGACAGAGCCTCAAGCTGTAGCCCTGGGTAGAGTGCTTTGGCATCACAGCTCACAGCAACCTCCAACTCCTGGGCTTAAGTGAGTCTCCTGCCTCCCAAGTAGCTGGGACTATAGGCACCTGCCGCAATGCCCAGTGATTTTTTTTTTTTTTTTTTTTTTGATTGCAACCATCATTGTTGTTTGGCAGGCCCAGGCTGGATTAAAACCCTCCAGCTCAGGTGTATGTGGCTGACACCTTAGCTGCTTAAGTCACAGGCATCAAGCATGGCTAGATTTTATTTGCTTATTTGTTTATTTATTTGAGACAGAGTCTTATTGTGTTGACCCAGGTTAAGAGTGCTATGGCATCTTAGCTCACAGCAACTTCAAACTCCTGGGCTCAACCAACCTCAATGTCATGTTGTAAGCTTTTACACATCAAGTGATCCTTCTGCCTCAACCTCCTAAGTAGCTGGGACTACAGATACCTGCCACAGCGTCCATCTGGTTTTTCTATTTTTAGTAGAGACAGAGTTTCACTCTTAGTCAGGCTGGTCTAGAACTCACGAGCTAAGCAATCCATCCACCTTGGCCTCTCAGAGTGTTGGGATTACAGATGTGAGCTACTGCATCCAGCCCTCTGGGCAGATTTTAAATTAAATTTTCAATTTCTTTCACAGTTTTAGGCATTTTCACATTTCCTATTTCTTCCTGAGATCTGTTTATGTAAGTTATATGATGTAGAAGGCCAAACAATGCCCCCCCCAAAAGATGTCTACATCTTAATTCCCAGAATCTAGGAATATGTTACCTTATTTAGCAAAAGGGGTTTTGTAGATGTGATTAGAGACTCTGCAGATGTGATTAAGGATTTTGGGAGGGGAAGATGATTCTGTACCATTTGCATGAACCCAATATAATCATAAGGGTCCTTATACAGAGGGAGACAAGAGTAAGAGCTCTCCCAGGAATTTAACTTATGGCAATAATGTAACAGAAAGATACACATACCCCTCATGTGTGTTTATGCAGGTATAGTGTTAATTACCCCTCACAGAGGAACTAACCTCAATGTCATGCTGTAAGCTTTAAACATCACTATGATTCTTATAATCATTATTTTGATCACCATGAAATAGGCCATTAAATACCATATATTGGTTTGAGATCTCATATATTGGGTTTGATATGACTTATCAAATCCCCTGAGTATAGAGCACTTGGTGCAGCAAACATACAGATAGTATTGACTAAACGTGAACAAGTATTATTACTCTCATTTTGCAAGGGGGACAACAGCTGCCCTTCCCCTCTCATCATGGGACCGGGAGACAGTTTCCAGTCTTTTTTTTTCTTTTTTTGAGACAGAGCCTCAAGCTGTCACCATGGAGAGACAGCTCACAGCAACCTCCAATTCCTGGGCTCAAGCGAGTCTCTTGCCTCTGCCTCCCAAGTAGCTGGGACTACAGGTGCCCGCCACAATGCCCCGCCATTTTTTGGTTGCAGCCGTTATTGTTGTTTGGCGGGCCCGAGCTGGATTTGAACCCACCAGCTCAGGTGTACGTGGCTGGTGCCTTAGCCTGCTGAGCCACAGGCGCCGAGCCGTTTCTAGTCTTTTTGCTAATATAGCTCAGCAGGAAAGATCTTGATACAAGTGTCATTTTGCATATGTGAATACACTGAAGGATAAACTCTAAGGAACAGAACTGCTGGGTAAAGGGTATGTACCTTTTTTTTTTTTTTTTTTGAGACAGAGTCTTACTACCTTGCCCTGGGTAGAGTGTTGCAGTGTCACAGCTCACAGCAACCTCAAGCTCTTGGGCTTAAGTGATTCTTTTGCTTCGGCCTCCCAAGTGGCTGGGACTATAGTCCCCCACCACAATGCCTGACTATTTTTTGGTTGTAGTTGTCATTGTTGTTTGGCAGGCCCGGGCTGGGTTCAAACTTGCCAGCTCTGGTGTCTGTGGCTGACGCCCTAGCCACTGAGCTATAGATGCCAAGCCTGGGTATGTACCTTTTAAAATAAATTTTTTAGTCTTTTCTTTTTTTAAACAGGGTCTCACTATGTTAGCAAGGCTAGAGTACAGTGTCTATTTATAGGTGTAATCATAGTTCACTACAGCCTTGAATTCTTGGGTTCAAAAATTTGTCCTGCTTCAACTTCCCATGTAGCTAGGACTACAGGTGTGTGCTACCATGCTCAGCTAATTTTAAAATATTTTGTAGAGATGAGATCTCACTATGTTGCCTAGGCTGGTTTTGAATTCCTGGACTCAAGGGATCCTCCCACCTCAGCCTCCCAAAATGCTGGTATTACACAAGTGAGCCACACTGCACCTGGCTTAATGTTAGTTTTATAATAAAAACACACCTCAAAATATCCTATCACTTCTAGCTTCTTTTTCTGATTTTTTTTTTCTTGAGACAGACTTTCACTATGTTGCCCTTAGTAGAGTGCCCTGGTTTCACAGGTCACAACAACCTTAAACAATTGGGCTTAAGCGATTCTCTTGCCTCAGCCTCCCAAGTCGTGACTCCTGGCTATTTTTTGGTTTTAGCTGTTGTTGTTTGGCAGGCCCGGGCTGGGTTTGAACCCGCCAGTTCCAGCGTATGTGGCTGGTGCCCTAGCTGCTGAGCTACAGGAACTGAGCCTAGCTTCTTTTTCTGTTAGCCAAAGGAACTAGCAAATAGAGTTCTACGTCTGCATGTGTGTTCCAAGGCACTTTATAAGAAAGAGAAACTCTAAGCTAAGCTTCAGGTGCTTAGCTGGTGCTAAGTCAGGCACTAGCAGCCAGCCTGGAGAGAAAGGAGCCTTTACTGCAATGAATTCAACTGTCTCTTTCAAGTCCAAAAGAATGAGAACTGATACTTGAGTTTCTATCTCCATAAAATGGCGATAAAATCTACATTGTGTTGCTGAGGATTAAATAAGATTATACATGTAAATAGCCAGAGAAAGGGAAAGAGAAGTGTTAGGAGAACATAAACCTTACGTGTACTTTGCCCTTGACAAAAGTGGTGATATCTTCTTCATTGTCAAAGATGGACAGTGTTTGGAGCAAGTTACTTTCCAGCCATTCCCAGTGTTTTGTGATCTCTTTGCGGGAAGAACCTAGGAGAGGTTTGGTGAAAAAAAGAAAAATCATAAAATCACCATCCCTTAAATACAAATTCAAAGAAGAAATATTAAGATGTATGACCTAAGGCTGGGCACAGTAGCTCACGTCTGTAATCCTAGCACTCTGGGGAGGCCAAGACGGGTGGACAACTTGAGCTCATGAGTTTGAGACCAACCTGAGCAAAAATGAGACCCCATCTCCACTAAAATAGACAAACTGAGGCAAGAGGATTGCTTGAGCCCAAGAGTTGGAGGTTGCTGTGAGCTATGATGCCATGGCCTAGTGCAACAGCTTGAGAGTTTGTCTCAAAAAAAAAAAAAGAAAGAAAGAAAGAAAAGGGGCAGCTCCTGTGGCTCAGCGAGCAGGGCGCCGGCCCCATATACCGAAGGTGGCGGGTTCAAGCCCGGCCTCGGCCGAACTGCAAAAAAAAAAAATAGCCGGGCGCTGTGGCGGGCGCCTGTAGTCCCAGCTACTAGGGAGGCTGAGGCAAGAGAATCGCTTAAGCCCAAGAGCTGGAGGTTGC